>JAZHYW010038189.1:0-32291 GCA_037355805.1 Ixodes ricinus
GGTGAATAATTTGCTTCAACTTTTGGATGCACATTACAATACCTACTGTTCTTCCATGAATTTCCAACAGATCAATGAAGACCACACGCTTAACGAAAATATTGCCGTGTCAAGAGTTTAGAAGCTGCATTTGGTGTATAAGTTATCAAATGCTATTTCAAATTTGGAATCTCTAGAATGTTTTAATTGTAAAAAAAAAAATCTACAGATAACACATTTGTGGCTTCTTACGCAGAGCGCATCGGCGACTATTGGGTGGATTTCCTAATAGTCTACAGCGACTTCCATGCCTCAATGAGTCCAACCTGACAGATGTTTTTCATCTCACTGGCATATATGGAGCCATTATATATATATTACTATATATATATATATATATATATATATATATATATATATATATATATATATATATATATATATATATATATATATATATATATTGTATTTTCTCAAAAAACAAAAAGTATGCTCAAACATTAATATCCGTTTACAAAACAGTACGTTGTTCGTATAAATATTTAGACTTAAAATCCAGTCCATTAGTTTGAGTATGAATATAATATTCAGGGATTGATGATCCTTCCAAAGAAAGGGGGGGGGGGAGCATTTATAGCAATTTAATATGAAATACGTTTGTTGGCCAAACGTCTCGTGTGACTGTAAATATTACGGCATAGGACTCTGCTATCTGGATTTTTTCAGCTTACAGTTTTCTGGATTTCATCTTAATTGATCGGCAGGGAGCTCTTTGCTTAGCGGTTCAATTACCGCTCCCGCCTCTTTGCAAGATGATATTCGAGACCATATGTCCTGATCCTTTTTTTTTTAACACGTTATTACTTGACCCATGATGGCCACCTTTGGGGGTTTCATTTTTTTTGAAATTCTGGATCCTGCTTACTGGGGCCAAGCCCTTGCTACCACAGCATTATTGGCTCTTTGGTACCGCCTGAGCGGAAACTCCCCATTTAAATTTTCCCTCGCAGTGCTTTGCAGTGAAACCATAAATCAGGGTGATTAGAAAATTTTCTTGCGGCGATCAAATAGTAGACCAGTAGAGAAAACTTGTCGCTACGATGACGTTTTTTCATGCAGAACGACACGATTTCAACATGATGTAAAGTTTCAGGAAAAATTATGTGCGAGGTATCAACATGCCTCATCAGATGAAATTAAATCTTTATTTTCTCCGACCGGTAGCCAGCAAATGCGCATATGCTGTGTGCATGTTTTGTACAGCCGTAAGTTAGTCTGCCTCTGTGGGCGTCTGGTGTAACAACTGTAGATGATAAATTTAGCCAGCGCGGTACAACCGCTAGCCTGGGGTCTTTGGCGTGCACCACGCAGTAGTGATACACGACCACGCGCCGATACAATGCTCATGCTGATCGAAACGGGCATGGGTGGGGATCGAATCCAGAATCTCTGCGTTCTGAAGCGCGAGCTTTGGCTCCACGTGTACCGAGCTGGTATGCGTCAGAGCCGTATATGTAGAGTTGGCATTCGTTGGGAAGTATGGAGAAGATTGAGGAGGCGCCATTGGGCGAAAGCGGGCTGGGCATGTTCCAGGGCGTCTTCACAAATTCGAATGTGGCCAACCAGAAGCCGGAAATATTACCCTGGCGGTGGTCGCGAGAAACAAGTATAATAAGTGCGTCGGAGTAACTCTCGGTGACTGAAAATATGGGTGCACGTGATGTTTCAATCACGGTCATCCAAAATCATGGTGGAAGAGTGCGACCAGTAGAACGATCGACATAATCCGTACGCGAAGCGCCAAGGACCGCGAATCTGCCGTCCGAGCGGGTCACACTCTCGTCCGAGCAAAACAGAGTTGAGCGGCACATTCGTTTCTTACATCTTTCTGCATGATCATGATCGAAACATCACGTGCATCCTATTTTCACTCAGCGCTTATTAAAACCATATACCAACATATATCTTTGATTAAAACAGTTTCTCGTTACCACCGCTAGAGGATTCTTTTAGGCTTCTGGTTGGCCAAGAGAGCATGCCAAGCCCTCTTTCCGAGTCTGGTGCACGCCCTGGCTCTGCCCGCGCCTCCCGTTGACCAAACTCTCTGTATACACGGCTCTGTTGTGCGCCAGCCCACTCGACCACCGATCCCCTCAATAAAGTAGCAGTATAAGAAAAAAAGACACAGACAGCGTGGCGACTTGACAATGTACAACGCGAGCATATACCACGCAAACATGGCACACATAAGCGATGAATTACAACAATAAACATATTACACCACAAAAATGAATTCCAGGAGGTACAAGCACTACTATTTCAGGATTTGAAAGTAAAAAAAAAGAACACTAAAACGACATAGCGTAAAATAGATATTAACTATTTAAAAAATGAAAGCACGGAAGACAAAAAAAAATTCACAAAATAATAAGAGTGAAAAAAATATGGTAGAATTTGGATAATACAGAATTAATTACGGCACTTGACAAATATATGAATGCACAACATGGAGCCATCCATCGTGGGATGGATGGCTACGCAATTATACTGTCAACAAGACCATGTGGCCATGTCGTCGGAGGAAACTGCACGACAACAGACGAGAACGTAGAAGAAACACAAGGGACGAGCGCTGAGCATCGGCTTGAAAAAAAGAATTTAGCCCAAATAGTTATGCTCCGAGAAATGCAGGTTTTCCAGATTAGTTAATTACCGCAGCCTGCGAAAAAGTAAAGTGTATCGGGGCCAATGCAGCAAAGAAACTTGCTCTGAAAGGGATGCCGAGTCACAAAGAAGAGGTGCCTTCCATCCCTAACGTTCACATCGTTTCACACGGGTTGAAGGGGATGGCGGAAATATGCCCGGAGGTGAGATGTCGTTTTTCGGCCAAAGAAGCTGAACCCGTTAGCTCCGCCATAGAAAGTAGTGTTGGTAAAAGGAAAAAAAAAACAAGTAATCAAGGTTGCACCGTAAAGCTTTTTATTCGTATCATTTGCGGTAGACGGTGTATAGAATACCTTTCTCATGCGGGCGGGTATATATGCCGGTCATATGGGTCGCTTTTTTTGAACATCCGTTTAAGAGAGCACCATAGTTAGTGAAGCGGAGTGCATACTCTCATCTTGTGATGTATTGCAGCGACTTTCTAATTATAAATATAAGTTCAGGCTGGATGTTTTGTTCAAAGCACAAGGACAACTGTGTAGAGATATAGTGATAGATACAAAATAAAAAACAATAAAGTACGGGAGCCTCCTGTGTCAGCCAACCGTCTTTGGCACTGCTAGATATTGAGGTGGCGTTTTTGGATTGGGCTAGCTTCATATACCTTTTTATCACGTTTTAACACGCGCCATCATGCTGTTATGGGCGGTCCCCGTGATACGCAGACGAAGAGTAAATGCCTACCAATGATGAACGGTCATTTCCGGCCACATAATAGAATATAGTAGAATCTTTATTTGTAACACATATTTAACAAAAATAGATAATAAAGCAAGCCGGTTTAAGCCTCAGGGATTTGTTTACCTGGCTCGGCAGGGTAGGTGGCAAATTGATAAACAATTAAAATAAAATTCTCATACATCGTCGAGATCACGCATTCAACAACGCTTGAACGACAGCAGTACAAAACAGCATAAACTACAACCTCGGAAACCATATATCTCAAATCAGTCAACACAACGACAGCACTCCTCTGCGCAATACAAACTATATCAGGAAAACCATATCTCTGAAGAAATAACAAATGGGCCCGCACTCAAACTCTACTGATATGAATTTCGTAAGGCTCTTTAGAGCTTTGGCTTCGATGTGACTGCAAGTAATAATTCTGGCATAGTATATAAAAATATGTGGCCCATTATACATCCGTGTGCGTTCTCCGTATTTTGTACGCTAAAACGAAGTGATTGTCTCATTGGGCGTCCTTAAAAGTACGGAGTAATAAAATTCCAATTTCAGAAGGTTTGAAGTACTACAGTCTCTTTAAATAACACATTGAAAGACGGCAGGAACAATTATTTAAACACACAAAAGCTAGAGACCTCGGTCCTGTCAAGCGCGATGTTCTGTAACATACCCTTCAATAAAGAAATATTTATCGCTTGCCCAAACAAAGGCCATCCCGAAAGAAGGGTTACACCATATCGTAAATAACTGTATGCCACAGCGTGCTTCATCATGTTTCTAACAGTAAGATAAAACCTTTTCATATTGTAGAGACAGCATAAAACACCTCCTAACCTCTTGCACAAGTCATATGCGTAAATCACGATAAATCGCTCTCAAAATAAATTGCTAAGTATTTTACTGAGTTCTCATACTGCACAGAAATACACTTGCATGAGGGGCAGCTAGAGGTATGCAGAACTACGGGAGCTGAGAGTTCAACTTTCTTAAGCGGGTGTTTCAAGCAAACGAGCTTAGTCTTTGAAGCATTCATTGCAATTATATTTGAATGATACCAATCCATCGCAGAAACGATCCTTTCCTAATAAAAATAGTTCATTTGATAGTCAGCGCGTTTCCCGTATGTTTCCTCTACGTCCTCGTCTATTTTTGCTCTGTTTCACCACGATGAATTTCCATCAACTCGCCCAACTATCCTTCTTCTTATGTACCGATTATGGAGTTACTAAGATTATAATATTTCATAGATCGAAAGCAATGCGACCAAGTGATTTATTAGCAAATTCATTCTGTTCTTACGTTATATCCTGTTAGTTTCCTTTTAGTGAGACTATGGGAGGAAATTTATACATAATAGATTAATTACCATTATATTATCAACAAATGAATCATTTCACCCTTCAGTGTGTTTTGTGTTATAGTGTGTGGAGTTCTTTTCAGTTTTAGTAATGAAATTTTGACATAATTAGCAACACCGAGAAAATGCATTTTGTTTTGAAAATTTCCGCCTTATGGAACCGATCTTGAGTAAAAAAATGTAATGTTTGCCACGAGTTCTTGGTTCGCCGAGCCGGGGGGATGGAAACGTATTCGACGAGGTTTAGAGCTAGGCCAGGCATGGTAACCTGAAAAACTGAGATACGTTTGCTCGAGCTCAATTATGAGCACAAGGTGGCTGAAAATGTGAATTGAAATATTGGCACAGACATGCCAGCGAAACTGAAATTAAAGCCGGTGCTTTCTAACTTTTGTAGGTAGTACTTTTAGTCTTGCAAAATTATACTTTAACCTCCTCTAAATTGTATACCATAGCTCATTTCAGTATTGAGCAGCGCCTTTTTTATCTAGCTTACACGACTCAAAAATCTGGGTAGTCTTTACTCATGTCTATAAAATTATGGAGGCATATTAATATTTTTATTTATAAAATATATATGACTTTACTATTACAACATCTTCAATTCCCGGCGAGCGTGACTGCAGTTCTTTGTGGCCGTTGCTAGGCCTAACAAAACTCTGGTGCATGGATGACTTGGCGACATGACTCACTGGAAATCTAAATGGCCGCGTAATGCGACAAAATATATAAAAAAAATAAGTAGGCTGTGTGCATTTCTTGGTAACATTTTCAGGGATTTTCTGGGACGACGAAGACGCCTCTGCTGCCTGCTTGTTATGACGCGTTTACACTTGCGGATTAGCGGGCTGATCCGCGCTTGAGAAAGTGTATTTTGGAGACGGGTGGCGAAACCGACTCGCCGCTGGCGAAAAATCTGGATACGGGTCGAGACTAATTGAATTTTCCGCCAGCGTGAGTCGATGTCTCCAACCGGCTACACGATCCACTCGCCTGCGCGGGCCAGCCCGCCGAATCGCAAGTGTAAATTCGCCATCAGGCTCGTTCAAACTGTTGCGTCGGCGGCGCTGCGCTGCGTTGCGTCGTGCAGCACAGCGCGCCTCCCCGCAACTATAAATCGTAAGGGTCGCATAGCAACAACTTGACGCACCGCAGTCTCGACGCAGTCAAACGCCGAGCCTTTAGAATGAGGGTGATTAGCTCGAGAGAAAATGCTTTTTGAGGATTCTGACGTTGTAGCAACTGGTACCGCGTGGCGCTTGTAGTTTGGCAACGTTGATCGTAACCCGATTTGATGCTGACAAGATTACCAAACATGTTCAGAATTTCCGGCTCTTTAGAGCAGGTTTTGAGCTATTAGAAGGTGCAAAAGCATTTTCTCTCTCGAGCTAATCACCCTCATTCTAAAGGCTCGCGTTTGACTGCGTCGAGACTGCGTGTGTCAGAGTTGTTGCTATAGCGACCCTTACGACGAGGCCAATGGGGAGGCGCTGTGCTGCACGACGCAACGCAGCGCAACGCTGTCGACGCAACAGTGTGAACGAGCCTTGATGGCGAATTTACACTTGCGGATTCGCGGGCGGGTCCGCGCAGGCGAAGTGGACTGTGTAGCCGGTTGGAGACATCGACTTGTCGCTGGCGGAAAATCTTAATTAGTCCTGGACCCGTATCCAGATTTTTCGCCAGCGGCGAGTCGGTTTCGCCACCCGTCTCCAAAATACACTTTCCGCAAGCGCGGATCAGCCCGCTAATCCGCAAGTGTAAACGCGTCATAACAAGCAGGCAGCAGAGGCGTCTTCGTCGTCCCAGAAAATCCCTGAAAATGTTACCAAGAAATGCACACAGAGCTCACTTATTTTTTATATATTTTTGTCGCATTACGCGGCCATTTAGATTTGCGAGTCATGTCGCCAAGTCATCCATGCACCAGAGCTTTGTTAGGCCTAGCAACGGCTACAAAGAACTGCAGTCACGCTCGCCGGGAATTGAAGATGTTGTAATAGTAAAATATATATATTTTATAAATAAAAATATTAATATGCCTACATAATTTTATAGACATGAGTAAAGACTACCTCAGAGAATTTTTGAGTCGTGTAAGACTAGATAAAAAAGGCGCTGCTTCAATGGCCCACTCAAATGAGCTATGGTATAACAATTTAGAGGAGGTTAAAGTATACCTCGTAAGACTAAAAGTACTACCTGGCTAAAAAGTTAGTAGTACCCCGGCTTTAATTGCAGTTTCGCATGTCTGTGCCAATATTTCAATTCACATTTTCAGCCACCTTGCTCATAATTGAGCTCGAGCAAACGTATATCTCAGTTTTGCTTTAAGCTACTTTCATGCTCGGCCTACTTAAACCTTTGTTGATCGGAATACGTTTCCATCCCTCTCGGCTCGGCGAACCAAGAACTCATGGCAAACATTAAATGTTTTCACTCAAGATCGTTCCATAAGGTGGAAATTTTCAAAACAAAATGCATTTTCGGTGTTGCTAATTACATAAATGTACTTCATTTACTAAAACTGAAAAGAACTCCACACACTATAACACAAGACACACTGAAGGGTGAAACATCCCATTTTGTTGATAATATTATGGCAATTAATCTATTATGTATAACCTCCCAGTCTCACTAAAACGAACTAACAGGATATAACGTAAGAACAGAATGAATTTACAATAAATCACTTGGTCGCATTGCTTTCGATCTATGAAATATTATAATCTTAGTAACTCCATAATCGGTACATAAGAGAAGGGATAGTTGGGCGAGTTGATGGACATTCATCGTAGGAAACAGAGCAAAAATAGACGAGGACGTAGAGGAAACATACGGGAAACGCGCTGACTATCAAATGAACTATTTTTATTAGGAAAGGATCGTTTCTGCGATGGATTGGTATCATTCAAATATAATTGCAGTGAATGCTTCAAAGACTAAGCTCGTTTGCTTGAAACACCCGCTTAAGAAAGTTGAACTCTCAGCTCCCGTAGTTCTGCATACCTCTAGCTGCCCCTCATGCAAGTGTATTTCTGTGCAGTATGAGAACTCAGTAAATTACTTAGCAATTTATTTTGAGAGCGATTTATCGTGATTTACGCATATGACTTGTGCAAGCGGTTAGGAGGTGTTTTATGCTGTCTCTACAATATGAAAAGGTTTTTACCTTACTGTTAGGAAAATGATAAAGCACGCTGTGGCATACAGTTATTTACGATATGGTGTAACCCTCTTTTCCGGGATGGCCTTTGTTTGGGCAAGCGATAAATATTTCTTTATTGAAGGGTATGTTACAGAACATCGCGCTTGACAGGACCGAGGTCTCTAGCTTTTGTATGTTTAAATAATTGTTCCTGCCGTCTTTCAATGTGTTATTTAAAGAGACTGTAGTACTTCAAACCTTCTGGAATTCGAATTTTATTACTCCGTACTTTTAAGGACGCCCAATGAGACAATCACTTCGTTTTAGCGTACAAAATACGGAGAACGCACACGGATGTATAATGGGCCACATATTTTTAATACTATGCCAGAATTATTACTTGCAGTCACATCGAAGCCAAAGCTCTAAAGAGCCTTACGAAATTCATATCAGTAGAGTTTGAGTGCGGGCCTATTTGTTATTTCTTCCAGAGATATGGTTTTCCTGATATAGTTTGTATTGCGCAGAGGAGTGCTGTCGTTGTGTTGACTGATTTCAGATATATGGTTTCCGAGGTTGTAGTTTATGCTGTTTTGTACTGCTGTCGTTCGGTTGCTTGAATGCATGATCTCGACGATGTATGAGACATTTTATTTGTATTGCTTACTGAATTTGCCACCTACCCTGCCGAGCCAGGTAAACAAATCCCTGAGGCTTAAACCGGCTTGCTTTATTATCTATTTTGGTTAAATATGTGTTACAAATAAAGATTCTATTATATTCTATTATGTACGGAAATGACCGTTCATCATTGGTAGTACTACCCCCGTCTGCGTATCACGGGACCGCTCATAACAGCATGATGGCGCGTGTTAAACGTGATAAAAAGGTATATGAAGCTAGCCCAAATCCAAAAACGCCACCTCAATATCTAGCAGTGCCAAAGACGGTTGGCTGACACAGGAGGCTCCCGTATTTTTATTGTTTTTTATTTTGTATTCATCTACTATATCTCTACACAGTTGTCCTTGTGCTTGAACAAAACATCCGTGTCTCTCAATCTCGGCTTACACTTAGAGTCGCTGCAATACATCACAAGATGAGAGTATGCACTCCGCTTCAATTAAGTATGGTGCTCTCTTAAACGGATGTTCAAAAAGCGACCCATATGACCGGCATATACCCGCCCGCATGAGAAAGGTATCTTATACACTGCTCCAACGGTGCACGATACTAATTGTGTGCCATGCTTTACGGTGCAACCTTGATTACTTGTTTTTTTTTTTCCTTTACTAACACTACTTTCTATGGCGGAGCTAATCTGGCTCAGCTTCTTTTTGGCCGAAAAACGACACTCACTCCGTATATTTCCGCCATCCCCTTCAACCCGTGTGAAACGCTGTGAACGTTAGGGATGGAAGGCACCTTCTTTTTGTAATTCACATCCCTTTCAGAGCAGTTTTTTTGCTGCATTGGCCCTGATACACTTTACTTTTTCGCAGGCTGCGGTAATTAACTAATCTGGAAAACCTGCTTCTCGGAGCATAACTATTTGGGCTGAATTCTTTTTTTCAGTCGATGCTCAGCGCTCGTCCCTTGTGTTTCTTCTACGTTCTCGTCTGTTGTCGTGCAGTTTCCTACGATGAATGGCTACATAACTTTGCTGATATAAATTATGTAGCCATCCATCCCACGATGGATGGCTCCATAAGTTGCATTCATATATTTATCAAGTGCCATAATTAATTCTGTATTATCCAAATTCTACCGTATTTTTTTCACTCTTATTATTTTGTGAATTTTTTTTTGTCTTCCGTGCTTTCATTTTTAAATAGATTAATATCTATTTTACGCTTGCGTTTTAGTGTTCTTTTTACTTTCAAACTTGAAATAGTAGTGCTTGTACCTCCTGGAATTCATTTTGTGGTGTAATATGTTTATTGTTGTAATTCATCGCTTATGTGCTATGTTTGCGTGGTATATGCTCGCGTTGTACATTGTCAAGTCGCCACGCTGTCTTTTTTTTTTCTTATACTGCTACTTTATTGAGGGGATCGGTGGCCGAGTGGGCTGGCGCACACCAGAGCCGTGTATACAGAGAGTTTGGTCAATGGGAGGCGCGGGCAGAGCCAGGGCGTGCACCAGACTCGGAAAGAGGGCTTGGCATGCTCTCTTGGCCAACCAGAAGCCTCAAAGAATCCCCTAGCGGTGGTAACGAGAAACTGTTTTAATCAAAGATATATGTTGGTATATGGTTTTAATAAGCGCAGAGTGAAAATAGGATGCACGTGATGTTTCGATCATGATCATGCAGAAAGATGTAAGAAACGAATGTGCCGCTCAACTCTGTTTTGCTCGGACAGAGTGTGACCCGCTCGGACGGCAGATTCGCGGTCCTTGGCGCTTCGCGTACGGATTATGTCGATCGTTCTACTGGTCGCACTCTTCCACCATGATTTTGGATGACCGTGATTGAAACATCACGTGCACCCTATTTTCAGTCACCGAGAGTTACTCCGACGCACTTATTATACTTGTTTCTCGCGACCACCGCCAGGGTAATATTTCCGGCTTCTGGTTGGCCACATTCGAATTTGTGAAGACGCCCTGGAACATGCCCAGCCCGCCTTCGCCCAATGGCGCCTCCTCAATCTTCTCCTATACTTCCCAACGAATGCCAAACTCTACATATACGGCTCTGACGCATACCAGCTCGGTACACGTGGAGCCAAAAGCTCGCGCTTCAGAACGCAGAGATTCTGGATTCGATCCCCACCCATGCCCGTTTCGATCAGCATGAGCATTGTATCGGCGCGTGGTCGTGTATCACTACTGCGTGGTGCACGCTAAAGACCCCAGGCTAGCGGTTGTACCGCGCTGGCTAAATTTATCATCTACAGTTGTTACACCAGACGCCCACAGAGGCAGACTAACTTACGGCTGTACAAACATGCACACAGCAATATTTTTTGTTTGCTACTCCGTCGGAGAAAATAAAGATTTAATTTCATCTGATGAAGCATGTGATACCTCGCACATAATTTTTCCTGAAACTTTACATCATGTGAAACGGCGTTCTGCATGAAAAACGTCATCGTAGCGACAGTTTTCTTATAATTATTTATTTGATCGCCAAGAAAATTTTCTAATCACCCTGATTTATGGTTTCACTGCAGCACTGCGAGGGAAAATTTAAATGGGGGTTTCCGCTCAGGCGGTACCAAAGAACCAATAATGCTGTGGTAGCAAGGGTTTATTTTATAGCGGGATCCAGAATTTCAAAAAAAAATGAAACCCCAAAGGTGGCCATCATGGGTCAAGTAATAACGTGTTAAAAAAAAAAAGGATCAGGACATATGGTTCGAATATCATCTTGCAAAGAGGCGGGAGCGGTAATTGAACCGCTAAGCAAAGGCTCCCTGCCGATCAATTAAGATGAAATCCAGAAAACTGTAAGCTGAAAAATCCAGATAGCAGAGTCCTATGCCGTAATATTTACAGTCACACGAGACGTTTGGCCAACAAACGTATTTCATATTAAATTGCTATAAATGCTCCCCCCCCCTTTCTTTTGAAGCAGACTCGACTAAACTTTGAATATTATATTCAGTGCTCAAACTAATGGACTGGATTTTAAGTCTCAAATATTTATACGAACAACGTACTGTTTTGTAAACGGATATTAATGTTTGAGCATACTTTTTGTTTTTTGAGAAAATACAATATATATATATATATATATATATATATATATATATATATATATATATATATATATATATATATATATATATATATATATATATATATATATATGGGCTCACATATGCCAGTGAGATGAAAAACATCTTGTCAGGGTTGGACTCATTGAGGCATGGAAGTCGCTGCGGATCATTAGGAAACTGCACCAATAGTCGCCGATGCGCCTGCGTAAAGGAACAAATGTGTTGTCTGTAGATTTTTTTTTACAATTAAAACATTCTAGAGATTCCAAATTTGTATAGCATTTTATGACCCTTGATACGTACCTCAAATGCAGCTTCTAAACTCTTTATATCGGCAATATTTTCGTTAAGCGTGTGGTCTTCATTGATCTGTTGGAAATTCATGCATATTCAGGTATTGTAGGTCAAAGAACTAAAAGTTGAAGCAAATTATTCACCCTCAGACCGGTTTCCTCTTCCACTTGATCTCTATACAGACGCCTGAAACAGTTCTCGGATTCCTTAAAATTTTCCCTCGCTTCCTGGGACCACCAACTGCGCAGGTTTCCATATTCGTCACGGTAACTTCCTAGATAACAAATAAACTTTTAGCCAGATATATATATATATATATATATATATATATATATATATATATATATATATATATATATATATATATATATATATATATATATATATATATATATATATATACAGGGTGTTTCACGAAAGGTGGACAAAGTCAATATTGCGAAAACTACTCGTCGCAACAAAAAAAGGCTTGTGTCGTTTTGGTCCTGGGCCAGGGGCCTATTTAGGAAAATTATTAACGTCCGGGATGATAGGTTTTTAATTATTTTGGCGTATTAACTTTTTTAATATTGTGTTTAAGGGCATAGTTTCAGTTAGAAAATTGCTGAGCATCATCGGAAAACACCAAATCAACAAAATGCAGAACGATAGAAGGCACGCGAAGCATTTTACGGCTTTCTGAAAAACCGCACAACTTCGACGGGTTTTTAAGTTTCGGTTTGCTATCGAAGCGCATCTCGGCCCCGGCTTCACCGCGCCCCATGGAGAGATAGTGCAACCAGCCTCTGCTGCGTCGCGCGATGACAGCGCAATTACAGTGCAATTACAATTATATATATAATTACAATTATATATATATATATATATATATATATATATATTTATTTCTTTATTTATTTCTTTATTTATTTATTTACTCAAGTTTACTTACCTGGACCATACAACGCATGGTTAAGTTCGTGTCCTATTATCCATCCCAGTGTTCCCATTTTTACTGACCTGCAGCCGTTGGCGGTAAAGAAGAATATGCCACACGCACGTTCATTAGTTTGAGAGAAAACAGGCGAGATACACTTTGTGTAAACACCTTAGTGTAAACTCACGATGGAAGTCCAAGGAGTAAAACGGGTGTTGCAAGACTACTGCCGTTAAACCTGGCAGAGGAAAAGCAACACAGTATTAGTATCGTTTGCCTGCACACAAAAAAAAACGCAACAAAATACTTTACCAACAGAGTTTTCCAGCGGCGAGTACATAACACTTACTTTGGTCCAGTCATGAGGCCATCTAGAAAAAATATATAAAAGCCATCATGGGAATCAAAGTCAGTACCATTGACCATCACACACAGCCAGTGTACGAACCGGAGCGGCACTTTGTTTCTACAACGTGTCCAGCAAATACTGCGAACCAATGGTCAAATCAAGCAGCTCCAACTACGCAAGGTCACGTCGTGTCTGTGTGCACGTGTCAGCTCCAAATCATACAATAAGCTGTAGTGCATGCGAGAAAGGCGACGCAGTTTCAGACTGAATATCCGTGTTTTTGTAGCTTTTTGCATTTTGCTGTGCTCTGACCTGAAGCCAACCAGAGTAAAATTCAGAAAAGCGAAGAAATTGTTCAAGCAAATTGTGACTCGCTATGCAGTAGACCAATCGAAACGTTAACTATAGTAAGTCACAGGTCAAGAAGGTAGTGGCAAATGCCTCTCAGAAGGATTCATATATCCCTCCTCCACCTCCGCATTCAGTAGCGTCCCATCGTTTTTGTGACGTCGCGGCCAACGCGGGAGGAGGGTCTTTCCTCCTGTAAATATTTGCCTTATCTTTCGACTTTGATTTAGCGTTGTGGAAGCCACTAGAGGAGATTAGAGTTTACACCCTCCAAGGGAAATAAATACGAATTTCGGGGGTTAGGTTCCCCCTCCGATGGATACAAAGGTCGCTTTCTTAAAAAGTGGGGGTCGGAGACAAGTTGCAATCACTCTGTAGCCAATATATATCCATTGAAGCGGAGCCAGGGGCGTTTCCAGTGAACTATCCTTTCGACTGCGGATGGATTTGAAACGGGCGCATCACGCTTGTGGGAGAAGGTTCTCTTAGCTTCTTGACTTGTAATCGACTATAGCTACTTTGATGCCAATTCTAAGGTATGCCTAACACCACCTGTCAAGAACGTATTGTTAGCGTCGTGAAAGTGTAGCTAAACCTAAAACCGAGAAATCGCCGTGCTGTGAGTACTAGAGCTTTAAGGCAGTAAGAAATGCCTGAAGATCAAGAATATATTCTTGAGCAACCGCTTCATGGGTTTTGGGAATGCGCGCAGCGCGTTTTTTCAAAGTTATTAAGTAGTTTTTTTTAATGATGCGAACTGAGCCCATAATAGAAATCAATACTGTTTTAACACTTACTAAGATCCCCCACTATGCGCCCTGGAAAATTGTCCTGCCCGCAGTAAATATTACGCGTAATGCACCTATTCTTTTTTTTAAATTAATTTTAGCATTACAAAACACACAAAGGGTCACACGATGGCCACTTGATTGTGTGCAAGTTTATATTAGCGAGGTCATTATTCTCGCTAAAAGAGGGACACACGTGCTAGATCCGTACGCAACGCAGAGGAATATTTGTGTTGTCTCGTCAAACACGCTTGCGCATAATATTGGCCTTCACATATTGGCCTTCACTATGCGCCCTGGAAAATTGTCCTGCCCGCAGTAAATATTACGCGTAATGCACCTATTCTTTTTTTAAAATTAATTTTAGCATTACAAAACACACAAAGGGTCACACGATGGCCACTTGATTGTGTGCAAGTTTATATTAGCGAGGTCATTATTCTCGCTAAAGAGGGACACACGTGCTAGATCCGTACGCAACGCAGAGGAATATTTGTGTTGTCTCGTCAAACACGCTTGCGCATAATATTGGCCTTCACATATTGGCCTTCACTATGCGCCCTGGAAAATTGTCCTGCCCGCAGTAAATATTACGCGTAATGCACCTATTCTTTTTTTAAAATTAATTTTAGCATTACAAAACACACAAAGGGTCACACGATGGCCACTTGATTGTGTGCAAGTTTATATTAGCGAGGTCATTATTCTCGCTAAAAGAGGGACACACGTGCTAGATCCGTACGCAACGCAGAGGAATATTTGTGTTGTCTCGTCAAACACGCTTGCGCATAATATTGGCCTTCACATATTGGCCTTCACTATGCGCCCTGGAAAATTGTCCTGCCCGCAGTAAATATTACGCGTAATGCACCTATTCTTTTTTTAAAATTAATTTTAGCATTACAAAACACACAAAGGGTCACACGATGGCCACTTGATTGTGTGCAAGTTTATATTAGCGAGGTCATTATTCTCGCTAAAAGAGGGACACACGTGCTAGATCCGTACGCAACGCAGAGGAATATTTGTGTTGTCTCGTCAAACACGCTTGCGCATATTAGCCTTCACATATTGGCCTTCACTATGCGCCCTGGAAAATTGTCCTGCCCGCAGTAAATATTACGCGTAATGCACCTATTCTTTTTTTAAATTAATTTTAGCATTACAAAACACACAAAGGGTCACACGATGGCCACTTGATTGTGTGCAAGTTTATATTAGCGAGGTCATTATTCTCGCTAAAAGAGGGACACACGTGCTAGATCCGTACGCAACGCAGAGGAATATTTGTGTTGTCTCGTCAAACACGCTTGCGCATAATATTGGCCTTCACATATTGGCCTTCACTATGCGCCCTGGAAAATTGTCCTGCCCGCAGTAAATATTACGCGTAATGCACCTATTCTTTTTTTAAATTAATTTTAGCATTACAAAACACACAAAGGGTCACACGATGGCCACTTGATTGTGTGCAAGTTTATATTAGCGAGGTCATTATTCTCGCTAAAAGAGGGACACACGTGCCAGATCCGTACGCAACGCAGAGGAATATTTGTGTTGTCTCGTCAAACACGCTTGCGCATAATATTGGCCTTCACATATTGGCCTTCACTATGCGCCCTGGAAAATTGTCCTGCCCGCAGTAAATATTACGCGTAATGCACCTATTCTTTTTTTAAAATTAATTTTAGCATTACAAAACACACAAAGGGTCACACGATGGCCACTTGATTGTGTGCAAGTTTATATTAGCGAGGTCATTATTCTCGCTAAAAGAGGGACACACGTGCTAGATCCGTACGCAACGCAGAGGAATATTTGTGTTGTCTCGTCAAACACGCTTGCGCATAATATTGGCCTTCACATATTGGCCTTCACTATGCGCCCTGGAAAATTGTCCTGCCCGCAGTAAATATTACGCGTAATGCATCTATTCTTTTTTTAAAATTAATTTTAGCATTACAAAACACACAAAGGGTCACACGATGGCCACTTGATTGTGTGCAAGTTTATATTAGCGAGGTCATTATTCTCGCTAAAGAGGGACACACGTGCTAGATCCGTACGCAACGCAGAGGAATATTTGTGTTGTCTCGTCAAACACGCTTGCGCATAATATTGGCCTTCACATATTGGCCTTCACTATGCGCCCTGGAAAATTGTCCTGCCCGCAGTAAATATTACGCGTAATGCACCTATTCTTTTTTTAAAATTAATTTTAGCATTACAAAACACACAAAGGGTCACACGATGGCCACTTGATTGTGTGCAAGTTTATATTAGCGAGGTCATTATTCTCGCTAAAGAGGGACACACGTGCTAGATCCGTACGCAACGCAGAGGAATATTTGTGTTGTCTCGTCAAACACGCTTGCGCATAATATTGGCCTTCACATATTGGCCTTCACTATGCGCCCTGGAAAATTGTCCTGCCCGCAGTAAATATTACGCGTAATGCACCTATTCTTTTTTTAAAATTAATTTTAGCATTACAAAACACACAAAGGGTCACACGATGGCCACTTGATTGTGTGCAAGTTTATATTAGCGAGGTCATTATTCTCGCTAAAAGAGGGACACACGTGCTAGATCCGTACGCAACGCAGAGGAATATTTGTGTTGTCTCGTCAAACACGCTTGCGCATAATATTGGCCTTCACATATTGGCCTTCACTATGCGCCCTGGAAAATTGTCCTGCCCGCAGTAAATATTACGCGTAATGCACCTATTCTTTTTTTAAAATTAATTTTAGCATTACAAAACACACAAAGGGTCACACGATGGCCACTTGATTGTGTGCAAGTTTATATTAGCGAGGTCATTATTCTCGCTAAAAGAGGGACACACGTGCTAGATCCGTACGCAACGCAGAGGAATATTTGTGTTGTCTCGTCAAACACGCTTGCGCATAATATTGGCCTTCACATATTGGCCTTCACTATGCGCCCTGGAAAATTGTCCTGCCCGCAGTAAATATTACGCGTAATGCACCTATTCTTTTTTAAAATTAATTTTAGCATTACAAAACACACAAAGGGTCACACGATGGCCACTTGATTGTGTGCAAGTTTATATTAGCGAGGTCATTATTCTCGCTAAAAGAGGGACACACGTGCTAGATCCGTACGCAACGCAGAGGAATATTTGTGTTGTCTCGTCAAACACGCTTGCGCATAATATTGGCCTTCACAAAAATAGCCTCCTTCGCGCTGCCATCTTTTTCTGCTGGTCTGTGGAAAGTCTTCTGAGCATGCGCTGTTGACCTGTTGTGCGGTGTATCGGACGCTGCGAATACGTCCACAGCTCATTGACTCAGCATTTTTCGCCCGAGTGATAAGCGATGCAAAGACCTATACTCCGTTTCACGATAACGTAGCGAACTGTGGAGGCTACGGCCCCGCGACCCAATAAGAGCGTCGGAACGAACGCGTACGATATGTCAAGGCGCAAGGAACCGGCTTTCGTCTGCTATCCAAGAACCGTCTTCGAAACCAACCAATTTCGAGTGAACGTTCACCGCCGCAACGTTGCCGTCCCCTCGCGTAGCGAGCACTTCGGAACTCCGCCTTGTTCATCGGGTCCTAACGCCTCCCTTTAGTCGCTCGAGGTTGAAGCTCCATGCGCCGCCTTGATGTCGGCTGTGGCGAATCACTATACCCCTCTACACTTCACAATTTTCCTTCTACACTCTAAGAAAAATGATGGCCTCAAAGGACTAACGGCAGCATTTGGACCTCTCAACTCCCATTTGCTCCCCGAAAAGACCATCTGGTTCGAGCTGCGTACCGTGCGCAAACGCTGAGGACTAACTGCACTCGACCGGGACTAACAGAGGGGCGCGGGGAGCAAAAGCAGCGAGAGGCGCGCGGGAGCAACAGTGCGGGAGCAAAAGACGCGGGGACAAGATGGCGGCGTCTGCTGCATCGCCGATGGCCAGCGTTAGCGACGCACTTACTGTTTCGGAACGCAGGGGGAGGTATCCACAGACAATCGTAGCATCAAAAATTGCAGGAGGGGCCATGTTTAAGGGTTGGAGCTCACTTTATAACGATCGTAGCCTCTGTTCCAGCACGTCGTGGAAGTCAGCGCTGACTCGAGATCCGCCATTGTTGATGCACTGGCCATGCGGCTTTTGACCGTTGTCCTGGCGTCCTTCCCCTTTGCATGCTTCGAAACGTGCTTTGAAAGCGTTTATATTTTCTTTTTGGTTTAACTGGGATGAAAACAGCCGCATAGAACGTTTTAAAAACGTTTTCAAAGACGGAAAAAAGGTTTATTCTGTGTTTATTTTTCATTTTGTATTCTACTTGTTTTTGTTGTTTTTTTTCGCAAGAGACGATGCGGTTGCCACGGAGACGCGCATGCGCATAGTGGGGAAGCTATGTGGGGAAGCGAGAACATGGCTCTTGGGAGCCTATGGGGACGCTGTTTTATAGACTGTCACAAATGATTACTGTGTGTACCGTTACTTCTTAGTAAGAGATACACTCCTTGGAAAGTTTAGCAACAATATTGGAGAACAATATTAGTGCGAAAGCAGCACCGTATTTGTAACATCGCTCACGGTTGACATGGTCACTGACAAAACGACTCCTTTCATTTGATCAGTATAAAAGGCGCATGGGTAGCTTTCGGTGTTGGCGACTGAATTAGCGTGGGACAATAAAGAAAACAAAATTGAATTAGTGCGTCATTGTGTGTGTGCTATGCGTGTGTCATGTGTGTTCTAACTCCTTGTCTATGCAAAAATGTATAATACATGTGCAACAAAAAGTGTGGAAATGAGATATGAGCGTTGTGCATATCGGAATGTGATGAGTGTTAAAAGAGCGATGACATTTTTTTTCCAATTTTGAATTGGAGGTTGATTAGCGCCACCTAGGTGTGTGAGGGCGCAATTTAGTAATAAATGAGGCAAGGGCGCAACATTTAGCCCCAGTGGCCTAAATGCAAGGGTGCAAAAGTTGGTCCTGGAGGTTCAACTTTGAGGGACCAACGGTAGGGGAGCAAAGGTTACTCCTGTTACAGTTGCTCCCCTAGGGGAGCAATGGTTGTGTCAGCGTATATGCTCCCTTGAAGGAGCAAGTCACGCTCCCTTTTTTCTTAGAGTGTATCAGCGAAAATCCCTCCTCTCTCTCCCAATTATAGTTGGGAGAGGGGAGGAGAGCCAGACAGTCATCATTATGATGATGACTGTCTGGCCTCTGGCTATGACATACACGTTCGTATTTATTCGTTCGCAAGCCTTCTCTCTCTCTTTGACTCTGAACAGTTCATAAAGCAGATATACGCCCAATTTACACTCAAATCTGTAGCACAGGCTAACGCTAGGGCTATATTTTCAGCGGAAGCGGTCGATCACATGGCAGCGATCGCCTACGGCCATGGCGTTACAAGGAGAAAAATATCGGGAGCGGATTAGTATGTGGCGTCACTTTTGTGGTTTATATCGTGAATATTTATTCCTCGTATTTATATATTCTCGCTGGAGATGCAATCGCGAGAATTCCATTGCCGCCAAAAAAAAAGCATAGAACTTCTTGTCGTGGACGGCGCTGCTGCTGTGGCAGTAACAAGGCCTCGCTGGCCTCGACCATGGAGTGTTATCATGTGAATTACTCGGACGCTCTTATTGGGTCGTGGGAGCCGCAGCCTCCACAGTTCACAAAGTTAATATAAAACGGAGTATAGTAGGAGATGAGTTTCTTAGACTGACTGTCCTTGTGCGCATTTTTTGAATCTGCACGATGGATACGGTGTAAAGAACTAGCGGTGGAAGCGACGTTGAGAGGAAGCCTGTGCAGTTGTGTTTCTAAGCTGCGTGTGAAAGAAATGGGCACGCGGATTTTGTCTGAGGGTCAGCTTCGTAGAGAATGGAGCGTTTAGAGTATTCCTCGTGCTACGTAGAACTACGCTTTTTGCGTACTGCCGTCCCTAATATTTAACGAGTGTCTCTACGGAAAAAGGGAACACGTTGATATTGCCCCTCCCGGTGAGCCTTTTTGCCGAAGCAGTCTGGGACCTCATTGCCCCTGGGGCCGCAGTGTCCTGGAACCCACTGAATTGAAAAGTCGTGTCCTGCCTGCATTGCTGCCGTCATTGCAATCAGAAATTGTTTAATGTATCCCGCATTGTCGGTTTTACAGATGATGGATTGTATGGACGTGAGAGCCACTTGAGAGTCTCTGCGGATGCGCCCTTTTTTATCGTGCTTGTATGCTGAATAGATTTTAATGCTGACAGTATAGTGTAGATATAATCTCTTGTAAAGGATGATTGATGTTACAATGGGAAGGAGCGATGTGGGACTATACATAGTTTAACAAATGCAAAAACTGATCCTTGAACATCGGCAGATCCGTCTGTGTACGCTTGAGTGAAATCGAGGTACTGATTGTATATGTGGAAGAGAGCCCGTTGTGCCGTCACCACGCTGCTCACTGGGTTTTTCTTCAGCGTTCCATTTATTGCCGTCTGTACTTCAGGCGTCGTCGACGTCCAGGGTGCAGGTGAGGCTAGTGTTTCCCATTGAGTGTAACTTGGTAGACGGCGTTGATGTTCTAAAATAACGTTATGTACTTCTGGACCTGTTCTGCTCGTAAGCTTGTGGAATAGGGGGAGATCGATATGTTGCGTTCTTAAGCGAAAGAAGTGCCTGCAGGTTTACTGCATTTGAAGAACCGAGATCTGCGGGCCCTGTGCCTCTGCAAAAGCTAGAACTCCGGAGGTTGCGCGAGGCACACCCAGGCAAACTCCTAAAGGTGTCCTATATATGTCTTACACTGGCTAGGCTCAAACATGTGATTGCTGACGTCACTGGGATTCGGCGCGAGATGTTAACCACGCGATTTCCCTGGGCAATATTCAATAACGGCTGTCGCTGTCGAAAAAAAAGAAAACGCAGTGCAATTTTGATTTGGAAGCCGCTATGCATGCCCTGATGGCCAAGCCAAATCATGTCATTGTTGACTTTACAGCAGGAAATATAACACCCTATACCAGAAGCAATCGTATGAACTACTGCCCTATAGAAAAATCTCATTTGTATGAGAAATCTCTGTGTCCAATAAACACACATGAATCATACAAGATATTGTTATGAAGATGTGCGGCCGGCAGCAAATGACAATGTCGCGTCCACTACATGAGATAGAAAGGATTTTATGGAAGCCGGGTCGTACGCGCGGAGCTTGGCGCGAGATGATCACGTACGCCAGTGACCCAGCGTCGTTTCCTTCTTCGTCACATATCCCCCTCCTTTAAAGAGGGCGACCCGGCTGATGAATGATGGAAACACGAGAGTAAACTGAAAACACACACACAGTCGTTGAAGACAAGGCCGAAGAAAGATAGATAGATGAATGACTGCTGCCGGCCGCGTAGAATGAAAATGTTCTTGAACCTGGAGCCTCTCTCCACAGCATTGCCGATCTCTGTGCCAGCCACAGACCCACGACGTCACGATCCAGGCTGGGGAATTCATTTGACCGCTATCAACACAGACGGGGCTTGGGACAGGGCAGGGGACCATAAACTCGCATCTGTATCTCGATTTCGTCCATAGTTCATCTTGTTCACGGCGCTCTTCATAAAAATCATCATAGCACACATTCGTTGAACCTTTCTCTCTCACAGTAACTTCGGCATTTCAGGTAGTTCGCGGGACGGGGGCTATAAGGCGGGGCTATGGTCTGGAGCTCAATCGACTGCGGCGGAGGACTGCTGCAACCAAGGTCCGGAGCGATGATGACGAAGAACGAAACATGATGTACCCCGCACCTCCACCAAATATTACGAAGGTGTGCGGCCGGCAGCAAATGACAATGACGCGTCCACCCAATGAGATAGAAAGGATTTTATGGAAGCCAGGCCGTGCGCGCGGAGCTTGGTGCGTGATCACGCAGGCCACTGCCCCAATGTCGTCGCCTTCTTCGTCACGATATATAAGAACATATAAGAAGCATATAAGAAACTTATGATAAGCTTTTTATCAATGTTTTATATGGGTCTTTTATAGTTCTTATCATGTTCTCATATGTTCCTAAATATCTTGTATGACTCATATGGTCATTCCATGCCAAAGGACACGGCAAATTTCGTCATTTTTTGGATATGCTCCAAAAATAATATAAATAAAAACAGGTCTGAGAGTGACGATCACTAAGTTTGAGGGCTGAATTACGTTTATTCTTGCTGAAGTCATGCTCGAAATTCCGGGAAATCGAAGAAAACCTCCTGTACTGCGGAAAGTTGCTGAAAAAAAGCTATTATTACTAAATATTTTAAGCTTGCATGCAATCAAGCACTAATATATTCTGTCTTACCTTGGATGGGAAACAAATTACGCTGCCATTTTAAATCCAGACAGGGACTCCAATCCTAAGCAAATTTTAAAAATTTCTTGATTAGTTTTAGTCAGCTTGAAATTAGAATTTGACTAAGAAATTAATTTTGACTTATTTTTCTGCACCTTATGTTCGGCTAGGTTGCACTACAAATTGAAAAACATTATTCGGACAATTTTTAAATAAATGGTGAATATGTCACTTTCTTCAAAAAATGGCATTTAGAGGGGGAAAATAACCACGTCGGCAACGGTGCTCGAATTTTCTGAAATAGCCGAAAATTTAACCGAGCCCATTTGTTCAAGACATAAACAAAAATTGGAAATAAACTTTTTGTTGTTTTGGAGAATTTTTTTTAATTAGGAGGCAGAACGGCATCGTTTTCAGGCGTCCACCTCTTCTGCAACGCACGCCTTTGTCTGCTACGGTCGAGTAAAACACTGCACGTGGTACTTAATTTCGTTAATTATATTTGTATAGCTAACGCTTATATTGAGGCCTTATCTCAGCGACATTTTTACCCTATTTATGCCCCGGAATGGCACCGCTGTAAGCATGTAGGACTAGAGTTGCCCACAAACAATGTCATAACTGATAGTCCATAAGAAAGGAGGTTCATTTTAGAACGGTGTGTTGACATCTGCTAACATTCGTTTTAATTGCAGTTCCGCTGATTCCGCAGCAGATTGTTTGTTTAGCCCAAGAAGTTGCCATCTCAAACACTATGCACGATCTATATGGGTCAAGCTGTTTTCCGACTTGGCACACAACCAACAGAATGCTATTTGTCGTCGTGGAAAAATATTCAAGTCTACTGTTACGGACACATGCACTCATCATTTTACAAGTACTTTTCTAAGTACACGACCCACACCACTTCCAAGCAGTGCATGGACCCCTTTCGCGAAACACAGAAGACCACGCCGCGGAACTTCTGTTATTTCTAACACTTTGGCGCAAAGGCTTAGTTTCTGGTGACAGGTTATGTCCCAAATGTTATAAGGAGTGTGCAAGTCTGAAAGAGGCATCCGCGCTGGACGGCGACAAAGCAGCTCAAATGTCATCCGGGGAGGATGTTGCGGATATACCTTACAGCCCCACAACAGAGGCCCCACCCTAGTGAGAAAAAGTCATTTGTATGAGATTTCTTGTGTCCAATAAACACATATGAATCATACAAGGTATATAAGAACATATAAGAACCATATAAGAACTGTATAAGATATATAAGAACCATATAAGAACTGTATAAGATATATAAGAACCATATAAGAAACGTAGAAGAAACTTATGACAAGTTTCTCATATGGTGCTTGTATGCTCTTATGTATCTTATAAAGTCTCTTATATAGTTCTTATATAGTTTTTAAATGGTTCTTATATGTTCTTGTATATCTTGTATGATTCATATGTGTTTATTGGACACAAAAATTTCTCATACAAATGAGAAGTTTTCCATAGGGCAGGAAGCAGAAAGCGTCCCGCAAGGGGCTGCGAGAGCCCTACGGCATCGCGGTGCAGAAATTCGGATTTATATTCCTGCGTGGATGTCAGTGCCAGTGTCTATCCGAATATGTCACAAACTGATATTTCTGGAGATGACGAAACATTGCTGCGCGATTATAAGTCTATTGTGGGTAGCCTTCGAGAAAAATGTCAAAGCTCGAAGTCAAGGCAAGAAAACCTGTAAATTCTAGCACTATGACCGCCATGTTAGACAATATCCGAAACTAGTGGATATTTTGGTTGCGGCAAGAAGGTAGTTCGATCTGCCAGACAACTCCGAGACACGATAGGAATTCTCGAAAAACCCGATCCACAGACTGTCCTCCGAGGTGAAACCCTCAAATGAGGCCTTTTACCAAGATGACAGGATATCGTACTGTCTTCCTGGGATAAAGGACCTCCTGAAAAGAAATTAAAAGCGGCTTCTTTTGTTGAACCTTAAGGAAGCTTTCATTCAATAAAAAGAGGAAAATCCAGACCTGCCAGCCTCTTTTTCAACCTTCGCATCTCTGCATCCCCCCTGGTGTGGTTTAGCAGGCTCAGCTTGGCACACACTCTGTTTGTATTTGCGAGTACCATCATAACGTCAAGCTTATGCTGCATGCATTGGAAATAAAAGAAACCTGTGGCAGGTTATGGCTTTACCCGTTTGTTCAACTCGAAGAAGAGAGCGCTATGATGGAGCCTGTTCGAAATGCTCAGGACCGGAACCGCTAAAATATTTCTCCAAAGCAAGACTCCCGAAGACGACGAAATAAAGTACAAGCGGTCGGTTCACTCTTAAAGTGCCTGCTCATGATAGTTCTTCGAGTACCACAGAAGTAACGGGGAACTCCTCGAACAGCTGGAGTACTTGAAACGTCATCCGCTATGAGCAAAGTTCAGCCAAATTATCTTCGGTTTCTGAAATTGATACTTCCACTAACCGAGGCAATTGTCATCATGGACTTTGCAAAGAACTACAACTTCGCTGTTCAGGACGCTGCGCAGTACTTTCATTGCAGCAGCACGCAAGCGACACTTCATTCTGTTGTTGCCTACACTCCGAAGCATGAAGGAAGGAATTGACTTCTGTACATTAATAATTTCTTCGTGTTGTATCCGACTCCCTTCAACATGACAACGCGGCAGTGCATGCATTTCAACAGCACTTTCTGCATGAACTCAAAAATCTGACCTCGCAAAAGTTTATTATTTTACAGATTGCTGCGCTTCTCATTATAAGAAAAAGAAAAAAACCTTCTAACCTCTGCTTTCACAAGGAAGACCTCGAGTTGAAAGCGACGTGTCACTTTTTCGCCATATCTCATGGAAAAAGCCCTTGTGATGGCCTAGGTCAATACAATAAAAAGGCTGACTAGCAAAGCTAGCATATCAGAGGCCATTTGACAATCGCATCATCACAGCACGCGATCTTTATTAATGAGCGAAGGCTTCAATAAAACTGTGAACGTCATATAGGTTCCAAATAGCGTCGTCACAGCTGAGAGACTAAGACTCAGCAGCCGCTACAGAGCAAGCAAAAGCCGTACCAAAACACGTCAATACCATTATGTTGCGCCTATATGACGCCGGCATGTGGCAGCTAAAATAACCTGCACATCAAAAGTGCAGGGAGAGTTCTCCGTGAGACGCTAAAGACATTGCAGCAGACGGACTATACCGGTGATGTTCCAGAAGCATGCAGTCCCAAAGTAACATTGATGTGTTGTAGATATGTTGCGAGAATGTTCCGAATGTTGTGGGAGTGTTGGGAGATTTTGCGCAACAATCCCCAATATGTTTCTGACACAACAGTGATTGGCACGACAAACACGCAGCGTTACGCTACTGTTTCGAACGCCATGCTGCCTGGGGAACTGTGTATTAAAAGTCGGGAAAATGTTGAAGGAACAACGTTTGCTAGGCGGCATAATTTAAATGTTGCGCAACTGCAGCGCCCGACATGTTGCTTAAGCATCGTTGTATCAGTGTAGTACAGACGCGAAAATCGCAACATTGTGTAGTCAACTGTTTCCAATCTGTTTCTAACGCAACATTGATCGGCACGAGAAAGGCACAGCGTTAGGCTACTGTTTCAAATTCCATGCTGCCTAGGAAACCGCGTGCTAAAAGTCGGAAAAATGTTGAAGGTACAACGTTTGCTAGGCGGCATAATTTAAATGTTGCGCAACTGCAGCGCGCGACATGTTGCTTGCAACGTTGTATTAGTGTAGTACAGACGCGAAAATCGCAACATTGTGCAGTCAACTGTTTCCAATCTGTTTCTGACGCAACATTGATCTGCACGACAAAGGCAGAGCGTTAGGCTACTGTTTCAAATTACATGCTGCCTAGGAAACCGTGTGCTAAAAGTCGGGAAAATGTTGAAGGTACAGCGTTTGCTAGGCGGCATAATTTAAATGTTGCGCAACTGCAGCGCGCGACATGTTGCTTAAGTAACGTAGTATCAGTGTAGTACAGACGCGAAAATCGCAACATTGTGTAGTCAACTGTTTCCAATCTGTTTCTGACGCAACATTGACCGGCACGACAAAGGCACAGCGTTAGGCTACTGTTTCGAATTCCATGCTGCCTAGGAAACCGTGTGCTAAAAGTCGGAAAAATGTTGAATGTACAACGTTTGCTAGGCGGCATAATTTAAATGTTGCGCAACTGCAGCACGCGACATGTTGCTTAAGCAACGTTGTATGAGTGTAGTACAGACGCGAAAATCGCAACATTGTGTAGTCAACTGTTTCCAATCTGTTTCTGACGCAACATTGATCGGCACGGCAAAGGCACAGCGTTAGGCTACTGTTTCAAATTCCATGCTGCCTAGGAAACCGTGTGCTGAAAGTCGGAAAAATGTTGAATGTACAACGTTTGCTAGGCGGCATAATTTAAATGTTGCGCAACTGCAGCGCGCGACATGTTGCTTAAGCAACGTTGTGTGAGTGTAGTACAGACGCGAAAATCGCAACATTGTGTAGTCAACTGTTTCCAATCTGTTTCTGACGCAACATTGATCGGCACGACAAAGGCACAGCGTTAGGCTGCTGTTTCGAATTCCATGCTGCCTAGGAAACCGCGTGCTAAAAGTTGGAAAAAGGTTGAAGGCACAACGTTTGCTAGGCGGCATAATTTAAATGTTGCGCAACTGCAGCGCACGAGATGTTTCTTATGCAACGTGGTATTACTGTAGTACAGACCCAAACATCGTAATGTTGTGTTGCGAACTGTCTCCAATTTGCTTCTGACGCAACATTGATCGGCACGACGAAGGCACAGCGTTAGGCTACTGTTTCCAATACCATGCTGCCTCGAAAACGAAAGCGAAAATAAAAACAGCGTTTAGAGACCGAACACTGTGACATTTGAGGAGCGCCGAAAGGACATAAAAAAACCAGGACAACCTGAACAATACAAGGCGCCTTGCGTCACTCAGCTTGTCCTGGTTTCTTGTTTTTCCGGAGCCTGTCAGAGGTGGATGAAAAATTATGAACCGACTGACCAGACTTACCACATTAGAGCAATTCATTTTCAATACGCCAGGCTCTCTTCAAACGTCTTTCATAGTTCAGCTTGCACTGGTCCGTTTTTATTTTCGGGTCCTTTAAAAAGGTGAGCTCTAAGCCATTGGACCAATCTACCACATTCATAATTTGCGGAAGCGAAGAAGAGGAAATGCGGCAAAGGGAAAGATTCGCCCGCGTTATTTGAGGCCTATAGAGAAGCGGACCGGATACAAGGGGGCCAAAATCTTTTACAAGAAACACACAATCTTCTCTAGAGTTCTGTCTAACAATTTGGTAACTTGGACGCTTGCATTATTCGTTTAGGAATCAAGCGAAACTTTGCACCGGATCATTCTACCGGATCATTCTACACCGGAAATGTCTCCAGCAGTGTTGTGCACGTTACCGAAAATAATTAACGAAATAGCGTTACTCGTTAGCCTGAAAAAAGCTATCGCGTTACAGAGCTCTGTTACAATTTTGTAAATGTAACGAAATACTGGTGTCGGTACCTTGCCTTGACTAACGGACGTTACTTTTACGTTAGTTTGTCGTTACTTTGTGTTTCACTGTTAGTATATGACAGCTGTTAGTATATGACTGTAAAGTCTCAACCACAAAAGTGTCTATAAGATTGTGGAACACTGCTTGAGAAAGGGGAGTTTGACGCATGCGGTCGATCTTCCTCTGCTTCCTCAAGGGTGTGTTGGGAGAGTGGGTTGTAGTTTCGGTCTTTCGTTTCTCTGAAATTACCGCAAACCCTGTCAGCTTCTGCGAATGGAGGGACTGGCGGAAAAGAAAGCAATTAGGACTGGTGTGAAGCACCGCTGTTAATTTCTAGTTATCAGTCGTGTGGAACAACGAAAGATTAACTAAATAAACTGCATCACGAATTAGTATAGAAAAAAACGTATAAATAAACCGCAACCTTAAACATACATCACATAGGCATGTTTATATATAACTTCTATGATTCATTATTCTCCTTCTGAATTATAGACGTAAACTAAACTAAGCCGTTTTTGAAGGCTTTTCCGCTAGGTTGCATTAATGAGCATTGTGAGATGTAGCTGAAAAACTGCGACTAACAAAACGATCTCGAAAGAAAGGTGCGTTCTTTTGGCTAAGAAAGCTTAACGACGACATTTTAACGGAAAAAAAGTAAGTGACATTGAAGAATAACTCTTAATGTGCTTTTTCAAATTAGAGTTCGACGTCCCGGATGTGCTCAGCAGCTTGAGTTTCGGCATACAGAGCAAACAGTTAAACAGCAAAATGTCTGACTTCGTTTCGCTCAGTTTAAACATAGCACTTAAGGCTGAACTCCATGGGACGAATATACAGCTAAAAATCGACGAATTTTGCCCGACGGCTTTTGCTCTGCGCGTGGCATCAGCACAGTGGCTGCTACGTCACGCGCGGGGCGAGCGTGCCGTCGGGCGGCGTTCGTCAGTTATTCGTCGCATATTTCGCTCCATGGAGTTCAGCCTTTAGCCCGGGCCATAATAACAAAGTTTCGGTGGTCGTTGCCATCTTGCACGAAAAGTGAGTGCGGGATGGCAGTAAAAAGGGCTTTTATAACAATCGTTCCAAAACGGCCTTGTTGGTTTGAGGCAGAAGTTGCATGACAAAGGCAACTGTACAGTACACGGACTGCTCACCGACAGCATACCTCATAGCCACACCGGTTTTAGTCACAGTCCGGTTTAGGCTACACAAGCAACGAAAGTAGGACACCAATCGCTTAAGATAACCCATAATAATAACCAAAGAAGATTATTGGTGATTATAAACAAAGTATAGCACCGGCCATATTTTTGTAATTATTACATGCGTACTCGTAGTATCTTTACGTGTATAAATGATTAAAAAAGGTGGTAAGCGTTAATAAGCTCTTTACCCTAAATTTGTCTTTCGTGTCCAAAAACCTTTTTTTTTTTTTCACGCCGGTACCGGCAAAGTAAGGGCGCAGCAGGCGAAAGCCATCACTATTACTGCTACGAATGGGCCTCTTTAGAAGAATGGTATAGTAGCCTTCACACGCAACCAGGAACTGCGAGAAGGATAACGCGGGCGCAGCGTCCACCATAATTCGATCTTTGAATGCCAGGGAGTTGGGGGCTAACTGCTATACAAAGAAGGTGCCGTCCGTGGTGGTTAAGCAGTCTTTTGTCTCATTTTTGAGGCGCTATGGGAGAAAGGCTGACCAGGGGATTTAGTGGGAGGCGATCTTCTGCACGGGAGTCGTTACCCAGTGAGAGACCACACCTTTGTACAACGGAGGCGGGGATTCTAAAAGATGGTGACGTCTTTCTGGTGACCGACGCCTTTCAATCCTGCGATAACCTTAGTAAAGTTCTAGTTGTGGTGGGGAGAGGCGTCAAATGTCGAAGATCCTCTCCCCAATCGTGGCTGGTGACTTCGATGGCGAGGCAGTGGCAGCGACGACGATTTGATGATTTAACTATACATTTATTAACAAAGAACAAAGCGCCGGCGGACGACACACGTCCGCGACCGACTTCGGGACCTCTCCCGCTCAAACTCTCCCGACCCCGCTCCTTCAGGGGCCCGCCTCCGTCCCCCAAGGGGACACATTCCTTCCGCACGGCGGCGCCGCGCGCGCTCGCGAAGGGGCCATGTGTCCCCTCCCGCGCACCGCCAGCACCCCCTCCTCTGGAAGAGGGGGCCATCTCGGCACAATGCCGGCGAGCGGCCGAAAATAAAAAGGAAAACACACACTGATCCTTACAACCTTGCCATTTGTTTTGGTTCAACGCGTGGAAACGTCAATGCTTCCAAATTTAGAGTTTATCCTTTCTGTTGCTGACAGAAAGAAAATTTATTTATTTTGAAGAGAAGTACCTGACCGGCTGGAGTAGCTAGGGACGATTAGGCAGAGTTCTTCGAGCGACGGCAGACTGTTGCCTTCTGAGCGGATGTATCTTTTCAGCGAGACGGCTGCTCCTTCAGGGCACGGCGGCGGTGGCCTTAGTAGCTTCGATACAAAGACTGCACCAAGGACGCTCAAGAATTCAACAAAGCGATAATCACGCGTCTTTTGGTCCCGGTTGTGTAAACGTTGAAAGAGTCTTCCGAGGGAGTTTAAAATCACCGTCGTTTATACGTAGTGTTTTGGGGGTTTCTTTGCAACTTTTTCTAGTGCGCAGAATAAAAATTGGTTTGCTTTCGAACCATGATGCTGCCATTTTTAATCAGAAGTAACGAGTAATGGGTAACGTAATTTGATAGCAGATACCATAAAATAATAACGACATTACTTTACTCGCTACTCATTTGGTATTCTAACGAGTACGATAGTACATTACTAAAAAAACTAACGCGTTACCAGTAACGTTGTTACTTGTAAAGCGTTATTTCCAACACTGTGACCCAGAAAGAAAGAAAGGAAATTGATGTTGAATGCGAGCTTGCTCGAGTAACTTGTATCAGTTCAGAAGATATTCCCCTGTAAACGACATTCCCCACCGCCTGGGAAGAACGTAAGTGGGCGAACGAGACGCCTCTGGGTTTTGCGTCACTCCTTCATTTCAAGGGTCAGACTTACTGGTTCCCGACACCAGCACGATTGACGGCTCCGCCCGGGTATATTTGATTGTTTATTGATACGGAGAAGAAGGGGAAGAGCCCGACGGCTCGCGGCCGTAGTGCGTTCTGGCTCGCGCTCTGGCGGGCAGTCAGATTAAAAAAACCGCTGAAAACCACCCTGTGTACGGAGTCTAAAACACGATAATCATCGAATGGGAGTGGACGTAGACGTACACTTATCCGATACAAAGTTTCGCTTGATTCCTAAACTAATAATGCCGGCGTCCAAGTATCCCTTCATATCAAATTGTTAGACAGAACTGTTGAGAAGATTGTGTGTTTCTTGAAAAAAGATTTCGGCCCCTCCCATCCGGTCCGCTTTTCTATGGGCCTCAAATAACGCGGGCGAATCTTTCCTTTTGTCGCATTTCCATTTCGCCGCTTCCGCAAATTATGAATGTGGTAGGTTTGTCCAATGGCTTAGGGCTCGCTTTTTGAAAGGAACCGAAAATAAAAACGGACCAGTACAAGTTGAACTATGCGAGACACTTGAAGAGAGCATGTCGTAATGAAAATGAACTGCTCTAATGTGGTAAGTCGGGTCAGTCAGCTCATAATTTTTCATCCACTCTTGAAAGGCCCCAGAAAAACAAGAACCAAGACAAGCTGAGTGACGCGAGGCGCCTCGTATCGCTCAGATTGTCCCGGTTTTTCATGTCCTTTCGACGGTCCTCTAAACGCACAGTGTTCGGTTTCTAAAAGCTGTTTTTATTTTGGCAGGGAAATAAGACAAAAATACGTAATACTTTTTCACACCAGTGCAATGCAATATAGACTTCTATTTCCAGCAATCTGCTTTCGGCCAAGCTTCCATCATGACAGGGGATCGGTCGGCGGCTTCGCGACTGATTTGGGAGAACCGGGGGGACCTCGTGATGTCGCGGTGTATGTGTGTTGACAGGGGACCGTTTGGCAAGTTTGAGCTGACGCCGTCTGAGCTTATCGTTGGCTGGAATGTACTGGAGCCTGGGAAAAGGAAGAGGGAAAGGGGTAGGGCTTTTGGGAAAATAAATAAAAA
>JAZHYW010038190.1:0-24310 GCA_037355805.1 Ixodes ricinus
CCCCTTCGCGCAGAGTAGAGTAATAATCTTGAATGTAAAATTCATACGAGCTGTTTTCGGAGAAAGAATGTACTGTAACCTTTGTGTGCGGTCGTAATTCGAGTTTCGGAAACTGGACAATTCTGCGACCTAGTGAGCGATTCCTATACTTGCGAATTTGACATGCACTGTATGCATCTAGGGAAGGTAAGTCTTAATTGCTTACAGGTGGTGTCATGTCTATCATTAGTTAAAGTTTCTCTTTGAATGAGAGTAAGAATTAAAGACCGGAAACCAGCAGTGTTTGACTTGGTATCAATGACTACACAATTACTCGACGGATCATCACCCATTCATTACATTACTTAAAAAAAGAACTGTAAAGAATGAAGTTTCTGGAATGGTATATTATTTTCCGAATCGTAGCATAGAGTTCCTGAGGGAACATCATTAATGTCAAGGTGTAACGAAGAAAAGCAGCGATCATAATGCCTTACTTTCTCTAAAAAAGAAAACAGCAGTTAAATTAAGTTTTAAACCAGCAGCACGCGTGCACACTGCGCAAGCGCAAGCCCAGGCATCGTGTATGTGCAACCGAACAATCTAAGATAGTTAAATAATCCGCAACGAACCGAAACACTTTCACAACAATACAGTTATCTAGGCATTGTAGAAGAATCCTATCATGATGTGCGAGATACAAAGTGCTGACAACCGGCGTAATGCATGATCCAATGCACGCTTCTGCTTTTTGCAGGAAGGTATTAGCTTTTCAAGCTGCAAAGGTGGAATTTAAATAAACCGTAAGCCTCGCCCTCTTCTCGTGCGCTGTAACCTCAAGACATAACCATAGGAGGCGTTCAGTGGCGAATCGCGGACGAAAAACAAAAGGCGGTGGCGACAGGCACAATTCCAACTTCACCGTATATTGCATTAAGAGCCGGTATAAGGTCCGCGCGAAACCTCCCTGCACGCAGCATGAGGGCGAGAAAATGGAAGCGGCCCGGAGTCCGGACTCCCGCCGGCGAGCCGTGCCTGTCTCATCGCCGCGGGGGAGGCTTCGGTCCGTGCCGGGCGTGAAACAGGTCGTCGGGCACGTAGAGCCCCGGCACGCGGCCGTGGCGGCGGCGAGCAACACCCGGCGCGCATGCGCTCCGCAGCTGGGTCCCGGTAACGAGCAGGCGCTCGCCGGAGCGCACCTTTGGGCACGCGCCGAAATGGGGCACCCCGACTCTAATGACGCCATTAGCGGGCGTGCCCGCGCCTGGCGCTATGCTCGTCCTCCCCACCTCCCGTCTCTGGGTGCTGTGGCCACGAGCAGGGTCCCCGGAGACGCCGCCAGGAGGGCGCTGCGTACTCTCTCCTCTTTGCTGCATGCTCGTGCGTGCGCGTGGAGAGGCAACGCAATCCTCCTGGCCTGACGTCATGGTTCTCTTTTCCCGTTTTTCGTGGACCATTTCTATGATGGCCTTGTGCGCGCTGCCATATTTACCTATATACTAGGGGTTGTCGAACTCGTTCTGGGTTTGTGCAAGTAGTCCCCCTTTCGCGAAATATCAGACGCACGTATGCGTCCGGACCCGAATGACTTTTCAGTTTTCGCCTGCGTGATAAGAGCTGAAATGATGGCTGCTGCGCATGGTAAGAACGCGTTTCGCAGCTCAGTGGATAAGTATGGCAGCGCGCAGTAGGCGAAATAAGAGGAACAGATGAGGAAGACGTAGTCCGTGTTCCTATTCCTAAATTGACTCGAACTCACTCTAAGTCTAAGGTAAGGGTTATCTACCTTTGGCGGTCGAAAACCTACCCGCGTCCAGCATTGCTCTATTTGTCATGTCATATGACAAAATCCGCCGGAGTAACTTGGATCTTTTCGAGTAAGATTTGGAACACAGCCGGAAGGGTTAACCTGGGGAATAGTCGCAGTGGTCTCTCTGTGCTGGGGAAGTGGGACGGGGCGGAGGGCGGGAAATAGCAGATTATTCCCGAACAAGGCTCGAAACATATTTATGTTTCACTGGCCTGTACAACGCACGCGGCGTGAAAAGTCAGTATTGAGACTGCAAGTTGGACTAGTTGGTTCTAAAACATAATAAAAATACGCAAAAAAGCGAGGACAGAGAAAAAGAGGCACACAGGACAGGGCGCCCTATCCTAAGTGCCTCTCTTCACTGTCCTCTATTTGTTTTTTTTCGTATTTCTTACCATGTAAAAAGTAGGAACCGCAGCCACTCGTCGCTTTTTCGCGCAACATTCAACTACAACGACCAGGCGGAGGAGACGTGAACTCTGTGCGGTCCTTGCGACTCGTCTAGATAGAACACGTTTACGAATACGAATACGATATTAGAAGCAACAGCGGGATTGTCATCGTCGTACTCATTCAGTTCGCACGTCGTTACATAGATGGCGCGATAGTAGACGCTGACCTGTAGAACGTCCTCGTCTTCCACTGAAAACTGCAATCACGCCGTCAGCAAGCAAACCGTGCCGTATTTTGGCTGCAACTGCGGGAAACCTGTCTCGGATTTGGTGGCGCTCAATTGAATTCGCTCTAAGACGTAAACCGTTCCCAGTGTCGTGGCAAAGAGCAAAACGATGTTTTCATCTATACCGTAAGTTCCGCGAATCAGGATGGCAACGCCCACGTGGCTAAAGGTCTTCACGCTACTCCAGCGGTGCACACATGCGATCTCCGTTTCTGCGTTTCTCATTTTCGCCACCAGGCTCCGGAAGATTTTCGCTGCACATTTCTACCGTCGCGTCTTTGTCTCTCTGGGTGGCGTCGCCTCCTCTAAGTTGCGTAGAGGGCCTGTAGATCTAGAGGAGGAGCAACTTAAACCACAAAGAGCGTTTGCAATTTATTGATGGATGCCCCCTTGCCCAGATTGTTCGCGATTGCGCATGCGTTGCTTTTTCGCGTGGCGAGGGAAAAAGCGAGCAGAGAGCTTAGGTGGCGCAAGCTACCGCCCGTTATAAACGCTAGGTGGCGCAAGCTACCACCCGTTATAAAGGGTGCCCCGATTAGAGTACATCCATCCAGGTGGAGACGCTTGCAGACGACCAACGCTTTCGTCACCTCCTCGCAGCTCGCATTGCAAATGGGGACCATAAACCACGTGACCCTAATCGAGCACTTGGATACACTCTCAAATCTAGGCACACCAGGTTTGCGAATACATTACTTCATCGAGGAGACCGGGCACGGAGATGCGCCCGCCCTGTCCGAGTAAAAAAAAAAAAAAAAAATAGTCCGGCTGTTTGCGGAACATTACTGACTTCTTCTTTCATGTGTTGAATTATGATACGGTATATGTACACCCTTGATCAGCTTTATGTTATTTTATCCCGACGTATCCGTTTCAGACGCTGAAACCCTTGTTTCTTCCTTCAATATTCAAATTTTGTAAGGACTACTTCGCGCAGCGCATTTAATAAAGTGCAATATAATTATTATATTTTAATTTTTTTATGTGTCAATGAGCATGGTTTATTTTATTACTATTTCTTAACTATTAGGATTCGCATTGCTTGAGTGTGAGGAATCTAATAAAGTCCAATACTTAAATTGGCATTTAACAGCTGGAAATCAGAGAATGTAGAGCAGCTATGCAAATGGTTTCCCGTTGAGTTGTAACTATAAATTTAGATAAATCATTGAATCTATACAACTTGTCTGTACGAGTGGATAGTGGGTGAGGCATAGACCACTTGATCCGCGAGAAAAGTTGCGGAGGATTCGGTGGCTGCTATGTTTCTTTGACACCAGGGATACTATGTAAAACCGAAACTCTAACTGATAAAGAAAACAAAAAACAACGTATACAGAGAAATATTGCTTCGGTAACCGCGTAACCGGAACAAACCCTTTACAGTTGGAACTGGTGATAACCGAAACCCGAACCGACCCCAGAAAAAATTAGCCGACAACCAGTATGTTATATAGCGATTTGGAAGCAGTAACGTGCGGACAAATGTTAACCAGAAATTAATCTATGGCGCGGCCTTCAAAAAAATCATTCGTGTATAGAGCTAAATTCTGAGGGTAATTTATAGAACCTTAGACCACGGGCAAAGCAGAGTTACACGCTTCTCGTAAAAGGAGAAAAAAAGGTTATTTATTGTTACACCATGGTTTGGCGCCTTGTAGAAGCATACCTGAAGAGCAAAGGGTTCAAAATATCAAAATGCTGGGTAACTTGATTTTTACTAAAAAAAAAAAAGCCCGTTCTTTCCCCGGCTAATTGGAAGCTTTTTTATTTTGGTTATAAGTTCGTGTTTCAGGTGGGAATGTCAAACAATACCTTCCGGTGTTAGGTCGGAGCCCTTTGGTCGTGGCATTATTGCTTTTCGCCGCCAATCTGCGATCTAATCGAAATCAAGGACAGATTCCTGCTGACTTCTGGGTTTCGGGTGCTTTTGTACACTGCTCCTCGCCATGTCACGTTGGTGTTGTTTTTAATCAACTGTACAATATGAAGTGCCGCTTACGCTAAATATATACCATTCAATACCGATTTAGTAACTAGAGGGGAAACAGTGAGCTGTTACGCCGAATCGCCTAAAAAAATCACTGAACACTAGAAAATCTATAGATAACCAATGACCCAATAACGTCCCGAAGCATTGTGACTGAAAAAAAGAAACGGTATTTCTTCTCGCACAAAGAACCAATATAACGGCATGCGAATATTGCGGAAAGACCGAAACACTGCTAAATGTACGTTTTAAAATATGTGTCTATTGTTGCGCTGGAGAAAGAAAAAGGGTATCTTGGTGTCACATTGTTTTTCAGTAAGGTAGCGTGAGTACCATCGCCTTCGCAAGATAATATTGCTTTGCGCTGAATACTTCACGAACCCACCTTCCAAGAAGCCCTGAATGAGTCTGTTGAGTAAGTCACGAATAACCAACCCCATAAAATATACAGATTTTATTTTTGTCTCGTGGGCGTGGCGGTACAGTGTTATGGATGATTGAATTTAGATGTTCGATTTCATAACATCGTACCAGTCACTCGAACACATCTAAAGAATCCGCGAAAGTTGTTGAAAGGAACTTTTTCTACACAAATTAAGCCAACTTCAATTACAAGTGACGAAGGTCGCCTTGGACATATACCGTGTGGCGTTTGATTTGAGAAAATTGTAAACAAAATCAAAAGTTTGAATGTTTGCCTTTTTGTTTTCGGATTTTCCTCAACAAAGACCTCCCCTCCCCCCCCCCTCCCCACCCACTGCAGCTCGACGTATTTTCTCAGTAGGCCGATATTTACAACTGAAGTTTAATACAAATTACACATTGACTATTTTTTGTAAACCACATAAACTTGTCGCATCTTTATATAGAGTTACAATTTTCTAGCATGACAAGACCGAGTTTTCTTTTTTATGCACGTAGAGAGAAAGAGAGGAGAGAGAGAGAGGGACACTAGAGCGCCGAGCTCCGACTAGAATGATTCGTGACACAAAGCTAGCACTTTTCGTCTCTATACTCACTCTTCGATCGCGTCGGCAAGTCGAACATTGGCATCCGGCATTCGCGTTCGAGACAATGAGCAAATACGAAGGCAGCAAGCTTTTATTTATTTATTTATTTATTTATTTACCCTCAGGGCCAGAGGCATTACAGAGGGGAGTGGGGTACAAAGGACAAAAGAAGCAAAACAATATAGAGCAAAAAAAAATTATACAGTTGTTAGGGCTCTTTATAAGAAAATATTAGCTATGGCTGTTCTAAAACGCGTGCAATCAGGGATTCCGGCGATGGCTCCGGGAAGGTGATTCCACATTGTTGAGGTGCTAGGAATAAAAGAGTCATGAAAATGTTTCGTGCGACTAGATGGAATGCCAACTTTGTAATGGTGATCGATGCGTGCTGAAACATAATGAGGTGCTGTTAGAAGCCTTTCTTTCAGAATCGAGTTGTTATGATAAATCTTATGAAACAGACATAGACGAAACGATTTTCTACGCTGCGAAAGGAGAGGTAATGATAAGCATGATTTCATTGCAGTCACACTAGATGTACGATGGTAGTTGGAAAGTATAAAACGAGATGCTCGGTTTTGAACTGATTCTAATTCTGAAATAAGAGATTCCTGACCTGGATCCCAAACGGAGGCTGCATATTCCAATTTAGTGCGAACTAATGTTTTATAAAGTAATAATTTTAATGAAATGGGCGCAAGATAAAAGTTTCTGCGGAGATAGCCTAGCATGCGATTCGCGTTATTTACAACATGGTCGACGTGAAGTTTCCAGGACAGGTTAGATGACACATGCACGCCCAGATATTTATACGATGATACGGCTTCAAGAGAGCGGTTATTTAAATGATAAGAGGGACATTCTGAATCACGACGAGAAACACGCATATATTTGCACTTGTTAATATTAAGTTTCATGTTCCACAAGTCACACCACTCAGAGACGCGGTTAATATCAGACTGGAGAAGATGGACGTCAGAATCACTGTTAATTTCACGATAAATCACACAGTCATCGGCAAAAAGACTCACAGGTGAACATATATTAGTGGGCAGGTCATTAATATAAATAAGAAATAGGAGAGGGCCCAGGACAGAACCTTGGGGTACACCTGAGCCAACTGGAGAAGGATGAGAACTAGTATTATTAGCTGTTACAAACTGAGACCGGTTATTGAGGAAAGAGTGCAACCATGCAAGTACATTGGGGTCTAAGTTAAGTTTACTCAGTTTGAGGAAAAGTAGTTTGTGTGTTACTTTATCGAATGCTTTTGAAAAATCGAGGAATATGCAGTCCGCCAGAGATCCACGATCAAGGATGGAATGAATATCATGTGTGAAACACAAAAGCTGACTTTCGCATGAAAATGTTTTGCGAAATCCGTGCTGCGCTGTATTAAAAAAAGAATTTGACTCTAAAAAGTTTGCAAGACGCGAGTAAATGACATGTTCAATGATTTTACATGGAATGCTGGTGAGTGATACGGGTCGGAAGTTATTTGGACAATGCTTGTCGCCTGATTTATGCAGAGGAATCACCTTCCCGACCCTCCAATCCTCAGGTACACAACCTGTATCAAGCGATTGCTCAAACAGTTTAGTCAGGATTATCGAGCTATACATCTTAGTATTTATTAAAAATTTAGAATTTATGTTATCAATGCCAGAAGATGACGATATCTTAAGATTTTCGATTATACTTGCAATACCGACAGTGTCTATAAAAATTGGGTCCATCCTTGGAAACTCGAAAGATGAATAGTCAGGAAAGCTAGTAACTGTATTGGTAGAAAACGCCAAAGAAAACACAGTGTTAAGTATACTAGCACATTCATCACTGGGAATTGCTGTGCCGTCAGAATCTCGAAGTGCTATAACGTAATCATCATTTTTGTTAACAACATTCCAAAATTGTTTGGGGTTATTTATAAGCATGGAAGGTAACGTTTGATTAAAAAATGAATCTTTGACTTCTTTTAGTGCAATTTTATAATCATTTGCTGCAGAGAAGTATGTATCCCAACGGGACTGGGAATTGGATGACTTAGCGGAACGAAACATGCGTTTTTTCTTATTCGACAGTCTTTTCAATGACTGGTTAAACCAAGGTGAGTTTCGGTTTGATGTGACCATTCTCAGAGGTATGAAGGTATCTGTGAGAGAAGTGACTTTATCTTTAAATAAATTCCAGTTAATATCCAAAGACCTGTCGTTGAATCCTTGTATAAACTCGTCCAGAAAAGTACATAACTCACGGTTAATTGCGCCAAAGTTAGCCTTCTTATAATCTCTGATGTATTTATTGTGGCTGTCATTGCGGTGACCGGGGATGTTTAATGTGAAATGAAGCAAAGCATGATCACTTAAACCAGGCATGTAAGATATGGGAGCGACAAGTTCAGGTGAGGTGGTCAACACAAGATCTAAAACACTCGATGTCGTAGGTGTAATTCGGGTTGGTTGAGTTACAACTTGCGAGAGATTAAAATCAGCACACATTTGCAAGAAATTGACACATTCACTAGAATATGGACTGGGATAAGAAGATGCATTCGACCATATAATATTTGGATAGTTAAAGTCACCTAGCAACATGATTGGCACATTTGGAAATCGTACAATAATAGTGTTAATTGCATCATGCAAATCTTCAACAAAAGTAGCACTTAATGACGGCGGTCGATAACAAACACCTAAGATAAACCTTTTGTAACATACGCGAAGCTCTACCCATACAAGTTCTAAAATGCTTACGACTTCTACAGAAAACGAACAAAGGTTATCGGCCACGGCAATCAAAACACCACCACCGCACCTTTGCCCTCTATCATACCGATAAACATTGAAACGCTTGCCGCATTCAAAAAGTTCATTGTTTCCAACCTTTGCGGAAAGCCATGTTTCGGTTAGTACTACCACGTCAGCATCGCACGAGTCAACGACCGAGTTCAATTCGTCACGCTTAGATGAAACACTTCTTATATTAGTGAAAAGAAAAGAAAGTTTGTTTTTGCTATTGGAAGCCAGTCCACTGCCCCTCGCGTTATGTTATCGCGAAGCGCTTCCCTGTATTGATTCGTCATCATTGTTCGGTCGTTGACTCTGGGGTTGCTGTCCAGAATGCGTGGCAAGTTCAAACACCCTGTCATCTGCATAGCTGTAACCATAACACTTGTTGTTAATGTAGAGCTTGTTGTATCTCAGCTTAAAAACAGAATTTTGCGTTTTGGCAAATTCGACTAGTTTTCTTCGAGCCTGACGCGTAGAGATAGAGTAATCTTCGCTCACAGTGATGCCGCTACCTTTCAGCTTGGCGCCTGAAAACAAAATTTGCTGCTTCATTTTAAAAGAGAGGAATTTTACGATAACTGGCCTGCATTTGTTGTCTGCGAAGGCGCCGAGCCTATGTGCGCGTTCAATTGAATCCGTAGGAATAGGCAATTTCAGGGTGTCCGAGACGACAGTCATTAGTTTTTCCTCCGTTTGATTCCAGGATTCAGAAGGAGAATCCGTCAAACCGTAAAACAAAAGATTATCTCGCCGTGAGCGGTCCTCCAGCTCAGCATGACTAACCCGCAATCGCGAATTTTCATCTTTGAGATTATCGGTCAACCGCCGCAAATCACACAAGTCATGCTGAATGGCGTCACTGGACGAAGTTTTAGATTCGACCGCAATCAGCCTTCTATCCATGTCTGTGATTTTGTTTTCAATTGATGCCTGGCTTTTTTTATATCATTTACTGTACTGATTAAATTTGACTGATCCTGTTCCATCTTTGCTGTGCGCGAATTCACGCCTTGTAACATTGCGAACATTTCATTGAACTGTTTCTGTAGCGCGCCATTTAATGGGCTATCGGCTACGGGTGCAACTGGCTCTTGGGACCTTGTAGAAGGTCCGCCCTTGTGGGGGCCTGGGTTTAACTCTACGTCTCCCGACAACAAGAGCGCCTGGCGAATAACCTCAAAGCACTGACGGCACAAAGAAATCATCACGGAAAGCATCACTCCCGGGCATGGGAACAGCACGAGGTATACGTTACCCGATTTTTTTTTCTCGACTATTGACGTGTGTTTACTAACCTGGGTAAACAAGCGCACGGCGTGAATAAGCTTTTGTTTTACTTTTGTGTCGCTAATCATTTCAGTCAGAGCCACTGATCTCTGTTGTTGTAGGCTGGGTAGCAAATCGGGAGCCCGTCGGTGGCACCACCGGCGGCCATTGCTGCTTGGCACCAGGCAATACACGCGAGTCTATGGGAGAAGAGACACGCAATATATGAATACTGCAAGCTTGTACGCGGGGCTGGAGGGCGAGTATCTTATGATGTGCTGCGATCATTATATCGGGAGTGTTAGAGGTCAAATCGGCATTTCTAAAACGTTCAAACGCTGATTAAAAAAAATCAAATGTGCCGGAGCACCACCGACTGTGTCGGCGTCAATTGCTTCAGTTGTTAAATAAATGAAACGTTCAACGAATGACCGACACGCTCCGCGTTTTAGTTCTTCACATAAGCCCTCAATGCAGTTCCAAGCAAAAGCTTGCACCCGAAGTACTCTGTACAAGCGCTTCACACGATGTCCCCAGTAAAGGCCCTTTAATTTGTCGTCTGCTAAGTTCTGATGACGTCGAGATCACGAACGACTCCTCGTTGAATCTCAACAACCCTTGGCTCATTGAACCGCATTACAGTCTACGCCCAACAAAGTCGCAACCCTCGACCGTCAACCAGAAAACATTTCTTTATAAAAAAAAAAAAGAAAAAAAGAAAGAAGATTGGTGTATTTACGCATTTGATATTTGCGCCCAAAATAATATCGGTCCTTCCCAGAAAACACGATAAAAGTTTCATCGTCGAGAACAACCAAGGTAAGAAATTGCAGTTTTTTCCCCCGTTTCTCCCATAGAGTCCCGTGCATTAGCTGGTGTCAAGCGATGGCTGCCCGTGGTGCCGCTCGACCCCAGCCAGACGAGGCTCGATACGCGATCCAGTCTACTACAATGGAGATCAGTGGTCAGAACTCGCCGCTCTGGCGTCACCCCGCTCCATTCCCTCCCTTTTAGTTTGTACCCGTATAGACTGACAACAGTGTTTTTTACGCTGTAAAACAAACCGGAAAACTCGACGTCTGCAGATAGAAAGCTTAAACTTTAATCGAAGGTGCACTTAGGTAGTGGATTTTATCTTGTGAAATATCAAAACCTATTTCTTTTTCTTTTTGTAAAAAAAAAAAAAAACTAGCCTAGGAGATTCGCAACAGTCAACGGCGGACGTGTTCAGTAGACGACGGTGTTAGCAGTGAGCGTAGCTTGTGGCGCCATCTCCCGATAAGCGCAACTATAGCAGACAACGCTCCAGCCTAAGAAACACTGTGGCCACCCTATATTTAAAAGGGGAGCGTCTCTTTGCTGTTCTAGACGGAGCTCTCTCAGTCCTTCTGTAGGATGCCTCTTTAGGCTTTTAATACAACATGGTGAAGAAACACAGGACAGTTTCAATGCCTATCTTTTTTAAAGGAACTTCTCTTTGTTACAGGAGCCACAGCCAATCATCAGCATTCGTCTAGGAACGAAATCAGTCGGTTTCAGGGAAACGCTAATTGGGTAGCCGAGATTAGGACGCTTTAGTTGATCGTTCTTTGCATTCCGAGAACGATACCGCCCTAAAACGATCTACCCAAACTCCCCATTATGATAACTGTTTATATTTAAAAACAGGTATACCGCCGGAAATGAGTGATTGAACCCTTAATTTGTCATATACAACATGGCTAAAAATATTTCACAATATTCAGCTCTTCGTTGATAACTGTATAGTTCATAAAACAAAAAGTGGTAACAACGACGTATACGCTTTACAGCTCGATTTGAATCAGAATTATAAACGGTGTAATAATTGGCAAATGAAACTGATCATGGGAAAATTTTCGGCACAAAATTTACTAGAAAATTTCACGGTCGCCTTTTGAACATGCGTATGGGCTAGACGACCGTGCATTAGAAAGTTTATCCAGCGTTCGGTATTTGGGTCTTATTTTCTTTGAGGATCTTGGGAACGAACAAGAGACAACCCTGTATTACTTTACACTTATTCGTTCAATTCAAGAATATACTTGCGTATTGTAGGAGGCCCTCTTACAACCACACTATACCTGTTTTCACCTCAAGAACCGAAGTAAAACAAGTCCGGCTCCTCGCGGAACATTACTAATTTCCCCCTTTCTGTGGATAATGAGGACGTATGTAGGTGAATTTTAGATTAGATATATGTTATCTTATTAAGACGTACACGTTCCAAACGCCAAAACCATCGCTTTTCCCTCCGACAACCGAATCTCGTAAGAACTATTTCGCGGCGCGTAGGAACAATGCGCAAAACTTAGTTTTTTCTTGAGGTGAAAACAGGTATAGTTGACAAGGTAAAAGCAGTACGAAATCAGAGTTCTGTCCGCGTCAAAAAGACTCAAAAGTTAAAGGCGAGCTAAATTGGTCATTGCAATACTCGTCAATCACCTCAAGAATTGTTGAATAAAAAATTCCGGTTTCTCGGGGGGCGTTATTTAACCCCTCTGAGCCTATGTAGGTAAATTAAAGATATATGTGTGGAGGCATTTTAGATTAGTTATATCTTGTTTTATCAAGACGTGCACGCTTCAATTAAACGCCAAAAACATTGTTTCTTCCCCCGGCAGCCAAACCTTATAAAAACTACTAAATTGTTTTTTTTTCTTGGTGAAAAGGTATGTTGCAAGAAAAAGAGGATTTACCCGACGAAAAATCGTAAAGCTAAAATGGTTTCATGCGCTTTCCACGACCAAATGTTGATCCAGCGGAAACACTATCTGATGACGCAGCATTATTTCTCTGGTACTCCTTGAGCCCTACTCTGGACACTTGGCGAAAAAGTCGGCGACAAATCCGGCGTCTCTCACTGGCCGGCGCCAAGGCCGAGTGCGGCGTTGGCCAATCATGGCCGCCATGGCGCCGCCATCTTGGGTCCGCGGCGCAGGTGGAGGGTGCCTGTAGCTAAGCCGCCGAGCTGTAGCCGTCGCCTGCGCCAGCTGCCGTAGCCGCAGCTGTGGCAGCGAATCAAGGTCGTGTTGTTCGTATCCCGACATAAGAAGGAAAAAGTGCGTGCTGAGCGACGGACCTCGGCGTGCGCGCGCAGTAAACAGTAAAGCGCGAAACACATGTACGACGAAACCGTCCGATCCGACGTGCGTGCTGCCGGAATGACCTGTGGGGGAGAGGGTTTTCGTAGCACCGGAGAGCGTTGAAACCCTCGCCTCCGACCGTCGTATTGCGCGGTCGGACGTCGGATCGGACGGTTTCGTCGTACATGTGTTTCGCAGCTTAAACAGCAGCAGGCAGCGGATCGCTGGACCTCAAGATGGTGGCGCAGAAAAACGCGATGATGATGATAGTGACTCACGTGACTGCCGCTGTCCAATGATGCCGCAGCGAACCAGAATACTGGTGAATAGAGCGACTGTATTGTCGGCAAAGTCGCCAAAGAAAAGAATGCGGTACTCTGAAAGCGTAGCTTTATTTAGTGACTCTAGTGTGCACTAGACTACTCGGCCACCGATCCCCCCTTTGCTATTAATCATGTTCATCCTTTAGGTCTTTGTGCACCCCTTTGTTTGCTATAGCGCACAAAAGAAGCGTATCGGTATCGTGTGTAGGTAAATAAATAATAAATAAATTAAATATTCTACCTTGAATTAAACTGATTAGGTAGCCTGAGAAAATATCTGGATAAATGTAAAAACAAAATTGTTATACCCGTGCCACACAAGCAACTCGAATGCCATTTACAATGAATTACATTTGTCTGATCGGCGAATCGGCTCGCAATCTGTCGCGCGTGAAATGCGCTACGCCCGGAGTGTCGCGCGCTGATTGGCCGTCCGCTCAAATGTCATTCGTTGTAAATGGCATTCGAGTTGCCCGTGTGACACGGGTATTAGTGTCCCATATAAAAATGTATTGCAGAGGAAAATGGAAGTCCAGGATCATCGTCGACGAGGCCTGTCATGTCTGCCGACATAAAAAGAAAAGATATATAAATAAACTTACGCTTCTTTGTTTTGTGCTCACTCTAATGCTCATAATTTATAAGCATAGATGTTTTCCACTCTCCGGGAGCAAGCAACAAGATTACGCGAATCAATAAATCAATCGTACGACAAAATACTGCATCTTGTTTGTAGTTCCGTGCATACTCAACTATTTAGGTAATATCTTGAAGATGTTACTGAAATTTAAAGTTTAGAGTCAATGTGCTTACAATAGACCCTTTCCAGAATTCAGCGCCAGCTTGTGGCTCAAATGGCAGTTCAACTTTTACGGTACTTATGGCGGCAATTAACCTGTAGTCTGCAGTATTTTATCGGGCACGTCAATTTCTGCAAGTCCAACAAACGATAATCTGCGCTTCACTGTACAGAGCTTTCTCAATCTCTGTCAGTGTCGATGGCGAGAAAGATGCGACCAGGCAGAACGAAGCGCCAACCCACATAGACGCCTTGATAAAGTTATATACATCAAGAAGCTTTGAAGCCGATTGTGTGCTACTAACAGATTGACTGGGCCCGAGTTGGAAATGAACTCTTAAGCGTGTTTCACATGCAGCGGTTCTGGCCCTAGAGCGGCGCGATTTCGCCGTCGCGGCGCTCTGGCCAGCATCCAGTGGTTGAGCGGCACGAGCGCCGCGACGGCAGAAATTGCGCCACTCTAGGGCCAAAATTGCTGCATGTGAAACACGCTTGACGCAGCTCTTGCATCCAATTCCTGCTTCACGTCGAGCTAACGTCGAGAATGTAGAGGCCTCAAATCATCCGCTTAGAAGCATCTTCAATTTTGTTTTTATTAGTATAGCACATGTGCCATTTTTCAGATGATAATAGTGATCATAGTGGCCAGACTGAATTTCGGAAAGGGTCTACTGAAGTTGCCTCGTGTGCCTTACTTGCTTGATAATGTTAAATTAAAAAACGCATGCGGATTTTAAAAAAAATCTGAATCTTTTTTTTTGCACATTGTTGCACCTGCAAGTGCAAGTGATCACTTATTGTTCTCAAAGGGTGAATCCGGAATGCTTGTATTTAACCTGTAATTTTTATGTTGTCCCGTAGTTTCCTTCGATATTAATATAACGAACAATATTTTGCTGCTGTAATCCTGTTTCTTTTTTTAAGAGGGTGTATACTAAAGCGTTATTTCGACAAAATGAGTAATTTTTGAGTGACACTTTAAACTGGCATATGCAATGTACAATTATATTTGGCATTTTAACCTGCCGAGCCGGGCACATGCCCCTGACGTTAGTGCCTGGTGTACTTTAATAATGTACTTTTGTATGAGTATACGTTGCAAATAAAACTGTTTTATCGCATTCTATTCTATTTTATGCTATTTCGGTTTTCGAATAAAACTGGATCTTTTTTTAGTTATGTAGATATCTACGAGGACCTTCGAAGAAAAAAGTAAGATTTCCGAAAGGGCGCGTTTTTCTGACAACTTAAATACTTTGGGTATCTTAAGAAAAAAATATATTAAAGAACACAAGAGCCGAATTATATTCAGCCACACACGACGGACGACACACACACTCACACACACACACACACCAACCGACGAAGTGGGATCACTTATTCGTCCTTGTTTTTGCAACGAACTCTACAGACGATCATCTATTACGTGCGACGTGTAAGTGACGGAGATAAATGTATACAAAATAAGACACCCCGCGCGCGGGCAGTTATTTAATAATGCCGCACGGGGGCTTTTTTTTTTTTCGTATACGAATAAGGTCGTCGGAGGTTTCCTCATGGTGTTTGGGTTCCCGGCATTTTTCCCCGTTTTTCCCGAGCACGCTGAAATCTGAGTCGTTACGGCTAAAAATAAAATATATACCAAAGATAAAAAAACATCAGAAGGGCGACAAATATGTTGTGCGAGGAGGGCATCAAGATCGTGAAAGGAGAGACCGCGGAGCCTCGATGACAAGAGCACGCCATTATGAGGTTCCCGCCGTGTGCCCCCCCCCCCCCCCCCCCCTTCTTTTTAAATTCATGCCTCCTGGGAAAGCAGACGGGGATGGCATAAAGCGTCGACACCGCGCAGATTTGCCTCAGATGAGCAAAACCGCACCGCGAAGGCTGGACCACCTCACATTCGCAATAATGAAGTACACTTATAGGTCACAGTTACTCTTGGTGAGAAATGTATTCAGTTAGATTACGGGATTACTTCGAGAAGACAAGTACTTGGCCGTTACCTGAAAAAGCAACCGTTATTTTCGCATCACGAGATTTTTTTTAACGACTATTTTCTCTGCCGGTTTGAAAGTAGGCTTAATTCGTGTACTGTTCATTCTTGGATTGGAATCACCGAACTATCAACTACTTGTCTTCTCAATCCACCGATTTCGGTAGACCTGCAGCCTCCTGTGGAATACTTGGTTTGAGGATTGGCGCCAATGGAAAGGAGAGAGAAAAAAATTAACGGTCACAAGTAATTGTAATACTTTCAAAAGTAATCAGATTATTAACGCGATTACGTCCTAATGAGTGTAATCAAAGGAGTTAAAAATTACTCTACAAGGTAATTGATTACAGTTCGTTTGATTACTAGTAGAGAGTACCGTGCAAGTCTGCTTGTGAGGCCGTGCGAAAGCGGCCGTTAGCTCCAGCGGTCGATATGGCGGGGAGTAGCCCGCCAAGTTTGGCAGAGTGTATCAAGCGTCCGTAACACCGTTGCTGCTGTTCTTTGCTTGCTCTGAGAGTGCAGTGTATACGGACATGGCCGTATTTCTCGTAAGCGACCTTCAGTTTTTGTTTCGTCTGATTCCGTTCGGTTCCTTCATCATTACCGCAGCAGGAGAGGTCAAACATTCACTCTCCGAGTGAAGGTTTGTCGTAGCTTTTCCCGTTCGGAGGTCATATGTTACTCAATGTTTTGTCATGACAGGTTAGTTCAAGTCACCGCAAAGTGCCAAGGGGAAATAAAAAATATTAAAAGATGGAGTTTTTTCTTTTTTTTTTTAATATCGACGCCCAATCTTGCACACAATGGGAAAAATCAGCTGCATTTCCGCGTTAATAACAAAAAGACAATTAAGGGTGGGCATATAACTTTTACATATTCGTAAAGAATATTTACAGACACGACATTTTGATATGTTTTGTGAAGTATTATAAAAGATGGTTTATCTGCAAAACAAAATTGTGAATGTGTCTCTAAAACGTGTTTATATGCCATGTTTGATTATTTTGTTTGCATAAAAATATTTTGTTAATATTTCTTAATTTTTTGTGTTATGTGTTGTATATCTGTTGTAAAACGTATTAAAAAAGTTATGGTGATGTGAAAGCTTTGATCACAAAATGACGACTGTGCAAAGTAGCATCGTGAAATCATCTCCATTTCCACGCCTCGAGCTTCTCTATTTTATATCTGTACGAAAAACAAATGTTACGGTGTTCATATATAGCTGAATGATCCTCCCAACAACGTGGCTTTCATATATATTTTTAACAAAATATCTAAATTATGACCCGGACCATGAACTGAGCGGTATCACCCAGTTACAGCTTGGGGGAATTCCTTTTTTCCCGAAACCCTAGCCCTACAGACAACAGGGAGTTTTGGGGAACGCTTTTTGCACATCCGATACGGTATACGATGGGTCGTCCAGTACGAACTGCGCATGTGCTGAAAATTCGCACATGCGCAGTTCGTACCGGAGGACCCATCGTATACCGTATCGGATGTGCACAAACGGTTCCCTCAAACTTCGTATTCTGTGTAAATTTCCGCACGGTATTTCTTTGCCCATTACGCTCATCGCACTGTTGATGGGAACACGAAATAGAACCCTTTAAAAGTGAGCACCATCGCATCGGGTTCACGGCTTTCGGTTCAATTCCGGTTTAGCTCCGGGGAGCAAAAATAAACGGTTCAAACCGGCTCGAACCGGTTTGAACCGCTAAAGTGAGAAGGTATTTTCCGCGTTGTTTAGGCAATAGAGACTATTTCCGCCGTGAAGCGAATAGCTATATAGCTTATCTTTTACCCTTTGCGCCATGATACTTTTATTTTCAGGTACTTAAGAATGAAAAATTGCGTTATTTAATTTTAAAGCAACAGTAAAAGAAAATAAACTAGATTAACGTACAAAACGTCGTGTTTCTATGACTCATCATTTATTGTGTTAACCTCAGTCACATACATTTTACCTGAAACGAAAGGGTGTCACGAAGTAAGGTGGGTCGCCTAAAATACCCGTGATTGATACAACTTTGAGTCGCAGCCTTAAAAGTTGAATCCTAGTTGTGCTCTTGAACTAAGGTATTAATTACAGCGCATAAAATCAGTGAATGCGCACTTCGTTGCCATATATGTATCGGGAAATATAGTTTACAAAATAAGTTTCACCATATATACGATGACGACGCAACTGAGCTAAAAGCAATATATATTTTCAAAATGTCTAGAAAGTTTTAAGAAGAAGCCCTTCCAGTCTACCTTTGATAGAACAAGCCGGTCTAATGCTGGAGCGTCAATCACACACGCTTGTTTTCCCATCCCACGGTAATGTAGGCGAGGAATCATGCAGAAAGGAGTGACCAAAATTGTTTATTCTAGTCTATAGACGCATCTTCGTTCTCAAATCGGAGCTGACCTAAAAGAGCGCGTACCCAAGTGAACTCTTTCTTATACATGGACACACTGGCATGGCCTGGATGTTGAGGTTTCTTCTTGACAAGATGCCGGTCAATTCAATTTGAAAATAAGCGTCACCCTTGCTAATTGATCACTCTTTGTTAAATAGAACAAAGTAGTATTTGTTGCGTCTATACTCGAGATGGCAGCTACTGAAGTGGTCGCTTTCTGGCGGTTCGCGTGCGTAATCGTCATAGTTTCGCCACGCGCCCTGTGTACACTTTTTTTTTCTGTCCAGAACACAGACATAAAATAGCTGTTCATCACATAAAAGAGAAAATACCTGACTTCTATGTGCCTGAAAATGTATTTAGTTATTGAAATCAACTACAACAATCAGGTATTTGTGTAAGGCTCTCACAAATCACCGATACACGTGCCTATCGATGATACAAAACGCCGGAGAAGATTTGCAGAGCATCTTTCAGCTAATTTGGGGGTGCATTTACTTATGATGTATATCTTTAAGGCGATCGACCCTTCATTTATGTTGTTAAATCTTCGGTCAGTACTCAAATATATTTTTTCTAATGAATCAACTCGACTGAATGAAATTGATATAATCGCTTGAGGCTGAGACTCGAAAATGCGCCAGCTGTAGAAACGATCTGCTTAAACATGCCTTTTTTTGTTTGTTGTTTGGCAGTGATAAAGACCGTTCACGGGTGATGCTGAAAAATTGATAATGTGTTAACACATGATAGATCTGGACGCAAATACACCGAAATCTGCAAAAAGAGAAATATAATAAATGGTACTCTAAATAATTCCCTACCTTGTGTATGAGATTATTTAGAATACCAAATAATCTCATATACCTTGTGTACGGGATTATTTAGAACACCCTTTATTATCTGTTACCGTTATATAAATTTTTCCGGTTCAGTTCCGGTTCAGTTCCAAGATGGCAGCAAGATTCCGGTTCGGTTCCGTTCCGGTTCACCTAACTAAACAGAGCGGTTCGGTTCCGGTTTTCGGTTCGGTTCGGTTCCGGTTCTATATCTGGGCATGTCTTGGACACGAGCGCTGACGTCATTGTTCGGCGTGGACTCAGATCCAATGACGCCCTTCGTGCCCGAAAAATGGCGACCGTCAATGTTGCTTGATGGTCTTCTGTAAAGGGCCTATTCAACTTAGAAAGCGACATCCAGTCATGCAGAGAGTCAACTGCCTCGCCCTATAAAGTGAGTCCTCCTACTTCCTACGCCACCTAGATGAGCAGAAGGCCTCCTCACGCGTGATCGCACCGTTATCACAGTCAGATTGGCCGAGGCCTGGGATTGGGCACGAGTGCTGCGTCATTGTTCGGCCGCGGTTCGTGTCCAATCAGCGCGTCGAAGGTCGGACTCGGGCCCAATAGCCAAGTTAGCGCGATCGACTCTGTTGGCGTTTCATGAAGGGAGAGGAGGCGATGCAGAGGCTTCGATTATTTTAGGTGGTGTTGCTACTCCCAGGCTCATTTTCTGATCTATGCTAGCACAGGGTTGTTATTGACTAAGTCTATTCAATGAATAATCATTGATGTGCCTCACGTAGAAAACACGTTGTTTGTAGGTTCTGCAACTTTTCCGAGTTAAGAAACATATTCACTGAAATCTACAGAGGCCACATAAGCAGTGGACCAATGAATTCTTTGCACGGGTGCGCGCATTGGCGTTGGTTAATAAAAAAATGTGAAGACCTTCACCCTACGTGTTATCGATTAAGAATTACGAACGAAACGGACTGAGGAGCTGTTTTTAGAACAATGCGTGTATTATTTTATGCCTCAATTTAGCGGACAGGGGTCACGGGGCATCATTAGGATCGTACCATGGAATTACTTAAACCATGTCACGTATTGTGACATCACGGTGTCTCGTGACACTCTGACGTCACATGATTCGACGTCATGTCATTTGGTCACGTGACAAGGTAACCTGCAGAGCGGCACCAATCACACGACCCTCGCAAACCGCGTGATCGTCGTATTCTCCCTTTATAATGATTTCGTAATACTCTTTTTTTTGACGATCCATACCTGAAATTACCAGCCCGTGAAAACATTCCGCACGAAACTAATCACCACCGACGTTTATTAAATGTGTCTAAAAGCCACTAAATAGTCATTTTGGGCAGAGAAAAAAAATGTTTGTATTAATTTCCTTACAAAACTTAGCGGGGCAAATTTCGACTACAATTATTACGCCGCAATTGTTTTATCTTTATTTCTTTTTGCTAAATTTTGCGGGTAAATTTCGCATGACGTCAGGTCACGTGACTTGACGTCACGACAAGTCGTTGCGTCACGTGGTACTACGGCTTCGCGTGACGTCACCAGACGTGACAACAATTTTACACGCCAAAGTTAAAGGGCGAAACTCTGGGGATCAGAGGGATACTATACAAAACGAAAGCGTATTTCATGCCTCGAGAAAGAGAAATAAAAGAAACGCTACATGTTTTTATGAGATTTTAATTACTCCCCATAGATTCATTCGCAACGCGTTTCCTTTTCATGGCCGGTCACCGGGGTTTGCCAGCTGTGCGCGATGGCTGCGTCAAAGCGCGTTCCGCGACCGTCGCCCTTGGTGCGAGGCTATAGGGTGGCGCCGGGCGGCTAATGGACCAAGTGGCTAATAGCGGCGGCAGCGGCTAATAGATAATAAATGCTAATAAGGAACGTCCCGCGCGCAGAGGGGCGGTGGTCCGACGACCGTGTTATCGGGCGTGGCGACGTGACCCGAATGCCCCGAAACGGACGACGCCCCTCCGCCGCCCGCGGGGAAGAACGACACTCTTCGCGGCAGGCCGTTTTTTGCGGCCATTCTGGGTCGGATAATGCGTACGCGAAATCCAGCGCGTCAACTCGTGTTTCTGACGTCATGTCTCCACGGCGGTAGCTGTTTTGGCTCTGCGTCAAAACCAACAAAAGTGCACCTTAAGAAAACAAAAAAACAGCTGTCAGCTTTTTAATTTTGGGGAAGAAGGAAGACCAGCGAAGCTGTTCTATGGTGGGAATGAAGTAATGGCAGGCCGCAAGTCGGCAAGCCAGAGTGAAAAAGCTGGAAAGGTTGCGCCATTCTATAAGCGACGGCGGAAACCAGGCAACCGGCAAGACGGTTGTCTGGTTGCCGTCGTCGCTCGATAGATGGTGGTAGCTGTCCAGAGTTTCGTGTCATCATTTTCTTGCTGACGGACACGATACTGGGAAACTAGCCCTTAACAGCTCCGCTGTAAAAGGGAAAAAGAAAGCGGAAGGAAGTTTGGAATTTTAATGAGCTCCCGCGAACTAAATTTAGCGGAGGAGTTACGAATGTTCGTGACGTTACATCTGTCCGTGGCGTTACATATTTCTGTGGTGTTACGTCCTTCCCTAAAACCGCAGTCGCCTCGCTCGTATACCTCATGCAAAAAGACACGCGGAGTGTCTCCGCAGATATATGACGACAGAAATGTCTGCGGACACGGCTCAAGCGTGTTCTAAGCACGTTTGCTTCAGATATGTGTGTGCTTCAACAACATGTCTGCAGACAGTTCGTTTTTTTGTGTATGACCAACGTGTCAGGACTGTCGTAGAAAGAAGAAGCACGCTTCAGACAGTAGAGGATTTTAGGGAACCGTTTTCACACATCCGATACGGGAGGAACTGCGCATGTGCGAGTGTCCTGCGGTAGCGCATTGCGCAGTTCGTACCGGAGAGCCCATCGTACCGTATCGGACGAGCAAAAGCGGTTTCCTTAAACTCCCTAGTGTCTCCAGATTTTCCGAACCGCTAGCGCTTCATTTGGTTCAGAGACCTAGCGTTCGACTTTGTGTAGTTGACTTTTGCAATAAAAAACAAACAGTACAAATATCTTTGTTTAGAAACACTGTATACACCATCACGTGGCCCTAACGTCACGCCAGTGCAATGGCGCTGCTATTGGCAGAGCGCATGCGCAGACGCTTCACTTCACGTGAATCTGGTTTCTGCGCACGCGCAGTGCCCACACCTCGTGTGAAAACTCCGCGCTTGCCATGGTGATGATGGATGGATGGATGGATGTTAATGGCTATGCCCTTTGTAACGGGCGGTAGCTTGCGCCACCTAGCCTAAGTCTGAAACGACAAACACACACCTCGCGGGGGCTTTTTGGTAAACAGCGCAGTGGCCTATCAGAGGGTGGAAGGGGGGGGGAGGGTGGAAGGGGCGAGGGGTACCCAAAAGAAATCCAGAATTCATTACGAAATTGCGCATTTATCTTTACACGTTCAAATTTCAGTCACTATCAAAGTACTCTCCGCCCGATGCACTGCAGGTGTCGAGACATTTCTTCCAATGCTCAAGACAGCCTCGTCGATCTTTACGGCGTTCAGTGCTTTAACCGTTTTTCCCTCCTTTTGTACATCGGCAAACCGTTTCCCTCTGATAATTCTTTTTCTCCAGAAAAACACACACAAAAAAAAGTCACACGAGGTGAGTTCGGGTAAACAGGAAAGTTGGGGAACGGGGGCCATGCCGTTTTAGGTCGAGAACTGCTGAACACCCAGCCCGGTGTGGGCAGGCGCGTTGTCACGGGGACGAACCAGTTTCCTCTCTTCCACAACTCGGAACGTTTCTTCCGCCAATTGTGACGCAACCTTCTTAAAACTTCCAGATAAAAGCCTCGGCTCACCGTTTGACTCGGATAAACAATATTAAGAGTATACACAATCCCTCTCACTTCAAAGAAACAGAAGAAGATTACTGCTTTCATGTTGGATCTTCACTTAGCCGTGCTGTCTTGGATCGTAAGAAAGTGAGAGTTTTCCATCGGCTGGATTGCTGTTTTGTTTCAGGGTGTAGTAGCCATGCACCAAAACTCATCTCAGCTTAGTACCTTAAAAAAATGAAAGACGTTTACAACTCTCTGTAATGCTAAATTAGAGCGCAGCTCTTGAGGAGGAGGAGGGGAGGGTACGGAGGGGACGGTATGCCCCTCCTCCTCATCCGTACCTCTCCTCCTCTCTCCTCATTTACCCCTCCCGTGCTCCTCGCCTTCTCCCCTCTTCCTCCTCCTTTTCCTTCCTCCTCCTCCTCCTCCTCCTCCTCTCAGCGCGGTGCATTATGGGAAACGTCCCATAATGCACCGCGGTGGCGTTTCGGCAGGATGCCGCAACGTCGCCCTCGTGACGTCACCGGTGACCCATGTGACGTCACGAGGCTGAGGAGTGACGTCACGACGGTCCCACGCGTTGCATTATGGGACGTTTCCCATACTGCACCACGCAATTACGCGGACGCTGCTCAAGCGAAAAAAAACCGCCTAACAACTGCGCTCTAAAACAAACAAAAACAACATGGTTATTATTTAATTGTTTCTTAAAGCACGGCACGCAGCCAGGCGATTCACTTTTTGTTCGGGGGCGACCAAGCGAGGCACGAATCTTGCTGTAACTCCGTGGGAGTCCTCCGATCAAATTCGCCAACAGGAACTCCACGACAGTCCGGTCAACTCCGCAAGTTTACCAATCGTCCGACGGCAATTATCAAAGATGGCTTGACGAATTAGTCTAGACATTTTCGCCGGCCGAAGGACGCTCGGAACTCGGTCTAATCGTCACTCGACATTTCGCCTAGTTTAAAACAGAAAACAAAACTCTCGGTAAATTTGTGTTTCACCTAGTGAAGCAATCTTGTAAGCCGCCTGTAGCATAACTACCGTTTCCGCCGCATTTTCCTCCAAGAAGAAACAAGACTTCACTGCAGCACGTATTTCGTATAAATCCGCCTTCACGAAATAGGCAAACGCGTCGAGTCTCCCAGAATTATCCACTGAAGTCGAACTCAGTGTCTCACAGTTCCACCGACTGCTACACTGGTGCAGACGGATTCCTAGAAAACCCGTCTAGCGGGGAAATTTGTATTACAAGGAGCCTTGCCTCCAGAAAATATTTCCTGTTACAGTGGGATCTGGTGAATTCAAACTCTCTTAATTCGAACTCTCGGATAATTCGAACTAGCATGCAGGTCCCGTCCTCAGTGTTTTTAGGTAGGAAACTCTAGGAAATTCAAACTTTGCATTATTCAAACAAAGTTCTGGTCCCGTCTCGGGTTCAAATTAACGAGATTCAACTGTACTTTTGTGTCCCCCTCGTAGGATATGC
>JAZHYW010038191.1:0-72500 GCA_037355805.1 Ixodes ricinus
CCGCTGGTGGTGACTGTATTAAAAAGTGATGTGCCCCTGGAAGAAAAAAAGTGATTCCAAACATTTTAATGTAACATCTTTCAGTTCCATCAGTGAATAAAACAGTTACAGCCTACGAGGCAAAAACTTACCGAACACCCCCTCGTAAAAAAAAAAAACTTGGAGCACGCTTAAGCTTCGCCTTCAAGGGCGGAACGCGTTAGGGAAACATATAAACACATAAATCCCCGCGCGTTCCCAAGCCTTGATAGCGTGCCTTGCGTGGCCTCGTCAGGAGCGTGTCTGGATCGCAACCGAAGGGTCGTGGGTTCGAATCCCTCCTAAAATTCTTCCAATTTTTCTTTAAGGCAAATGAATTACTCTACAGAGTGGAATCATTCTCAGGCGAGCGAGTTTATTTCGCATTGCATGCCATGTTTTCTAATTGCATGCATCCCACGCGTGACGTCACGTGAGCGTTGTGTGTTGTTTGAAATTCCCGCTTGAGGTCATGTGGCTGTGACGTCATAACCCTATCGACCTATCAGGATTTTCATGGCACGCCACAGACGCCGGCCTTTTCTCGTTACGCCACCGACGCCGGATTTTCTGCGACACGAGGTCCTTAACGCATCACGTTTATATGTATTTACGCGCAAGTCTATACACGGAAATTTCGGACGCGTTCCAGACACCATAACACCGCTCCGACACACCTCGCGTATACATTCGTTCCCAACGCACGCGCACAAAAAACCCGAGTAGATACGCCAGAGACATCGCCGCGAGCTCGGGTTCTTAGTGGCTTCTTTTTAACGAGGCTCGGCCGCCCTCCTCCTCGATTCCGGCTCAGAGAGTCGAGTAAGTCGAGTCGTCGACCACGGAGCGAAGCGAGCCCGGCGTCACATAAACGCTAGCGTAAACGCTCGCGACGTCGGTTCTCAAAGGGTGCGCACTCGACGGCACGCGGGGTCTCGAGCAGCCCTTCCGTGGGCGGCCAAGCGTGCACCAGCCCCAAACCGCACACGCGCCGCGCAGCCGCGGGTGGGACGGTCCCGCGCACAAATTGACTCCGCCGAAAACCGCGCGCGTGCGTCGCCGGTCGTTAGAGAGGACGCGCCGACCAGAGACCGATCTAATTACGAGGCCAAAGGCTCGATGTGTATACGAAAGGGGGATTGTTACTTGCTTTCTGCGTACACTCTTTGGATGGGTATGTGCGGAAGTCTGAAGCGAAAATAATGACGGAAGGGAAACGGGATGCGCGCCGCCTCGGCTCGAGCTTTGAACAATGCCCGCAGTCGCTACACGTTGTTTTTCCTGCGCTCTGAGCTTCGCTTTGTCTCGTTGTAAGAGGTTGTTACCAGTCGAGGCAATCATAAATTAGAGTGCCTCCTTCCTGCGTTTTTTTTTTAAGCGTTGTGTAAGAACGCGTGTGAGGTCTTCTTTTGTGTCCAACGAAATCTCAAGCGACTGGAGGCAGGACACACCGATATAGCTCTCACAATGTTTGCAATGAGATTTGTGTGGCTTCGGATGCGTTGCACGAACGACACGCATGCTCCCCAGGTTTACAAAAATTATGAAGATTATATTTTATTTTATATTTATAGAAGAGTAGAGCCTGTGAAGAGTATGCTTTAATTGGAAGTCACCGTGGCTTCTGCTTCTTCCGAAGGTGTATGTAGTATACCTTGAGTCCTTCGTGCTCTTCGAGAGGCCCTTGTGGTAACTGAAGCAAATTGCGCAAGTTATGACGTCAAAGTAATCTACGTATCGCGTGAAGACCATGTGTATTCAAACTTCTGCTTTCTGTCATGAACATGTCCTTGGGGTTTCGCCCGAAGAGCTCGACGTGCTTGTGCAGTGGCGGACGACATGAAAAGAACCCCTGGGCGAGCGCGTGGCCTACAGGGCTTGCCGCGTTATCTATGGTCAAAATAAAACTCAGTCATTATCTAATCTTCAGCGGCTGTTAAACTTTTGTCGTCACTCCCCGCTTGACCAGTGGTTGCTGAGTTAACGCTGATTTCGCAGAATATAGAGGTGTTCTCGATAAAATGAAAAATCAAGCGCAGCCGATTCCACCAGTTTTCAAACATCAGTTTTCAAACATATGATAACAAGTTCGCGGAATAAATTACGACAAGCGGCTTTTCTTTTATATCACCGAGCGCTATAGATGTCGACAGAACAATTGTTTGCCGACAAAGTGAAAGAGGGGGGGGGGGGGGAGTAATGACAAAAGTCGAACAGCCGCTGAAATTTCGCCCACTCACACTATAGCCTCAATAATAACTCAGCTTTCCCCCGTTACAAAGCACTGGTGGTCTTCGGGCCGTACATGAGCTCCGAGATCCATAAGTTCTTGGGGTCATGAACGTCGACGCGTTGATGTCGCCACGCGGGATTATGGACATTTTGTGGTTTCCGGAGTTCACGTGTTAAAAATTCGAGCTCGTCACGCGAAACTGACCCGTCATGTTTGCGACCAGGAGCAGACGTTGTATGGGCATGCTCTTCCCGAGATGGCGCGACGTTTCACCTGATGCGTGTGGTGTCTCACGCTGCGGGCAGTGGCGTCAACTATGTCGCGTGATGCCATATCTCGAAGTCAGGAGGTTCATTGGAAACACTACGCTATCTGTTGGCTGCTGTTCAAAGTCATGACGTCATTAAGATCCGTCCCGTGACGTCGTGAGATTACTACGGGAGCTATGCGGAACGCAAGTTCGTCTGCTTCTTTGCAGGGGTTGTGGTGACGTCAGAACGTCGAGCTCTGATTGGCTGTAATCGAAGGATAGTGGGTAGCCCTCAAAGCAAGCTGGCCTTGAGGTCTACCCACTATTCTTCGGTCAGAGCCAACCAGAACTCGGCGTTCTGACGTCACCACAACCCCTGCAAAAGAAGCAGACGAACTTACGTTACGCTTTTAAGTTGAGACTAAAAGCTCCACCTTCAGCCCGAGCTTTCTGCCCTTGCTAACACAAGTGTGAACGCGCCGGCACGCGCAACCAAAGCACCGCGGAAGCCAGCGAGCTCGCTCTAAAGGCAGAGCTTCTTAGTCTCAGCTACACCGTGGTCTCAGCTTAAGGGAGAACGGAGTACACACTTCGTCATTTCCAGCTGCACACACCAATGGTCTCCTGCTACAGCAAGCTCTCGTGAGTCATGCTTAATCCAGTTGCAATGAGTGGCCGTCCGCCTCAATTCCTCGCGTCCCCGAGCAAAAACGTGACGCAGCGGATCGCACGGGGAAGGCTTTGTTTCCCGTTGCACTTCTTGGTAAATGTCACTAACTACAATTCATTTATGCTGAATTATGACTAATTATGACTGATTATCCTTTGTATGCTCATACGTATGCTTTATGTTGCCTTCGCCGGCGTGTAGCGGTTTTACGTTACAGTAGAGCGTGACGCTTTTCGGACGAAATCCATCCTAACAGAGATTGACCGTTAAAGTTAATTTTTTTGTGTGTAACTAACAGCTACGCCTCGGCATGCACAAAACTCGGCACTATTAGCACGAGCAAGCGATAGCAGATGCTTTTTTTTAGTCGAACTAAATGACCAAATTACTAGTGTGGTATGCAGTGCTTGCTCGGGTAACCAACTTACGAGTTAAAATCGGGTGTTCCTCAATGCGCATGATGAGTCGAGCGCGTTCATAGGAAATTACACGCAGTAATAGTCGTTACTGTGTAATTCAATATCCTGTCTAGACAAATTGCGACGAATCGCCGATGTCGCGTTCGAGCTAACTGTGTCATACAGTGTACGGCGGTTGTTGTTCTTTAGTGCCTTTAATGGGTGAGAAAGGGGAATACCTGTGGGTGTTCGCGACTCCAATAATTTGCAATTATTCACTGTTTTTTTTCTTCAGACAGCGGTCTTTTTTTGCTGCCCATTCTGACAGGTGCGTATTCACCGTTTCTAAAAGTAACGCGTTTCTTGCTGAGTTGGAGCGCTTGGGCATCATTATGGCTGTCCAGAGCGCGTCTCCTACTGGTGTGTTTACTGCATCCTAAAAAGTGGTCCCTCGATTTCTGCCTGATGAGGTCGTAGAAGTGTCATGACGTCGCTGACCGCGACCCTGGCGGTGTCCCAGCAGCAGTGGTAATCGTGGCAGACGCCTGTACTTCTGCAAGTCGCTCTCCAGTGTGACAGTCCACGAAAGCTTCGGCAGTCAGGAGTTGGGACGCCGCGACGACAGCGACACTCGCGTTCGCTCGTGCTTTCCCCCAGCGTTTCTACGACCAACCGCCAGGATCGCGACATTCGACATCGTGACACTCCGGCTTCTGTGTGACGTCATTTGTTGCCTCGCCGGGACCACGTTTGATGCGTGGGCAGGCACCACAGGCAACACTCGCACTGACGGGAAAGAGGGATGAGACGAAGGTAGAAGAATGAGTGGTATAGTTTTTAGCCCCGGAAGCAGCCCCACAGCTGAATAAGCTCTCAGTCGACTGCTCCGACTTGAAAACCTCGGTTTTTCCTCGCTGCCTGCTATAAGGTGGTTTCGCGTGACGTTTTTCCCGTTTCGAACTCTCGCCGAACGCCAGTCGATGAACTTTCCTCCTATGTCTTTCTATGCACGGAGGCAGTGTTTTCCAGATCGTTCAAGTTCTTCCGCGTCGTGATCGACTGCAGCAGCGGGAGTTAAGGACCGATGTTTATCTATCGGTCTTCGTTCGGACTTAAGACGAGCTATCGATCGAAACGTCGACACGTCAATGGCCAAAATGAGCCCGTATAATTCCGCCGAAGCAACCCCCCCCCCCCAAAAAAATAAATAAATATATAATAATAATAAATATGTGTTTATGCAGCCGAAATACGTCCCCGGTCATGCGAGTTTTGTCGTAGACAGAAACGCTTGCCATACTTGTGCGTCTCAGCAAAAAACAAAACAAAACAAAAAAACACGACGTTATGAATATACTTATAGTTACCTCACAAACCGTAGCAAAAAAAAAGAAAGTCAGTTTTTTGTGGAACGTTATCTATTTTTTCTTCCGTGTGTTGAATGCGGCGAGAATGTCGTCTGCTTCTTTTGCAGGGTTTGTGAAGCGTCAGAAAGACTCTGAGCTCTGATTGGCTCTGATTGAAGGATAGTGGGTAGACCTCACAGCAAGCTGCCTTGAGCTCTGCCCACTATCGCCTATATTACGACCAATCAGAGCTGCTGATATGACGTCACCACAAACCCTGCAAATGAAACACGAACGAACGCTCGCTCAAGATATATGTGTGGGTGCATCTTAGGTTAGCTTTACAGTCGTTCTATCAAGACGTAGCTACACGTTTCCAACGCCAAAAGCATCTTTTCTTTCTTTGACAACCAAATCTTGTAGAACTATTTCGCGTTGCTCGTGAACAACGCAACAAAAAAAAGTTTCCTACTTGCTTGATGCGACAGAGAGTCTACGCGTCTGCGTGCAAGCTAATGGGGAAAGTGGCGGAGGCTGTGCTTCAACATCGTGGAACGCAGCATACTGGAAGTGAAATAGCGTTTCGTAAAATCCGCTCTATATTCACACACTCACCATCGACGTTGGTATGGGCAGCTGTTCGAAAGTTTTGCATACATTCGCGGTAAAATTGGGGCTCAAGTCAACACCTTCTGGATAGAAAGGCCATATAACGATTCATTTCTGACGTCATCTATAAAAAGGTCAAAGCAGGGCGCAGATCAAGACAGGAGTGCTGTCTCAACGGTCAGCTGAGACGCGTATTCTCACAGATTAAACTTGGAGTCACAGCCGAACGTTGACGCTGTACTCGCGTTCAATTCCTGCCGCGGGTTGGTCTTCTTTAGGTGACGTCTGAAACGTAGTTCTGCGGCTTTGCTATCTAAGAGGTGTTGCTCGAGTTCGAAAAGGGTTGCAGTTCGTGTATTCTGCTCCGTCACTGAGGATCGCAAACATTATCACTAAGAAGCTGTTATGACTGTAACAATACCGTGCTTAACTTCTTTACGGGCGAAGCTCCTTAGGGGCTAGGGGCTAGCCATGTCCGTAGGTGTCCGTAGCTCCGGCGTCCGGTGCCCGTGCTCCTGCTCGTGAGCTCACGTGCTCACGTGCTCGTGTAAGAAAAAAATGAAAAAAAAATCGGATGAAAAAAAAATTTGTTTGCGCAGTCGACAGGATTTGAACCTGTGCGAGAGACCCCAATGGATTTCTAATCTATCGCCTTAACCACTCGGCCACGACTGCATGGACGAGTAGGGGGCTCTGAGATGTGGTAGTAACTCAAGAGCTGGGGATGTCATGGATGAAACGTTGCATGTAGCCGCTCAACGTCTATACAGGAGAGGGCGCTGCGGTCAAATGCGTATATAATCGCGTTAAACTTTGCATGCATTGGCTGAACGTTTATAGACGAGAGGGCGCTGCGGTCAAATGCTCAAATGCGTATATAACCACGTTCCATACCACACATTCTCTTTCTGACATGGATGAAAACGAACGAAAGGCTCGGCATGCTGCGGCTCAGCGTCTACGCAGACAAGCACCACCAGAGCTTCGCCCCAATCAACATCATTCACCACGTGGAGATACGGTCAATTTTTTCGATAAAGCCGGCTCTGGTGTCTCTGCTGTAGATGACAAATTTAGCCAGTGCTGTACCACTTCTAGCCACCTGAGGTCTTTAACGTGCATCTCGCAGTAGTGATACATGATCGCGATTGGTTTAGTCGTTTAGTGTGAGCTCATAGCGTCGTGCGAGCTCACACTTGTTGTAAAAAAGAGTAAAGACAATCGCCATTTTTTTAGGGGGAGGTACTATTGCGCTGCCGGAAATAAAATTTGCTATAAACGATGACAGTTCTTGCCTAACAACTTTTTTCCCCTTAGTGATAACGGTAACGCTCCGTTAAAGCGTTGTAAGCTCGTGTTTCGGTAGCTTTGTGCGACTAAATATTTTCACACAAAATCAGTTTCTGCAGTTTCAAGTGAGCGCAGTTTATGAGAAAATAAATGTTTACACCATAATCTGTAATCATACAATCAAAATACATTAATTCTCACGCTTCAGAAAAAAAAATCAAGCAATCTCTAAAGAAAGCAGTGTTTTAGAACAAGACGGTTTGTGTCCCGACAAAACACTTGTCGTGCTGGTTTTCTACTTTGTGCTGAGGAAGAACAAGCGGACAAAATGTAGGGAAAAACGAAATCAAAGAACTCTAGAGGGAGAGACAGAGGGAAGTACGGTTGTACTACACGATGTTCGCGACCGGCGAGGAACCACACGAGCCTTCCGGGCGGAACAAATAATCCGTCCCGTTACAAAGCCAATCCAGTCGCGATTCTAAAGGCGACTACTAATCCTCCCCGGTACAAAGTGCTTTCTCGAACGGACCTTCTCCGCTCGGGGGATAACGGGGCCTTCTCCGCTGCAGAGTGGGGGGGGCGGGCGACCGCACCAAATCTCCCGCGAGCGTTTCACTTTGAAGCAGCTCGCGGCTGTGTTCGGTGGCGAAGCGCCCAGCTGTCGGCCAGTCGACTACGCGCGTGCGCGGACGGCTATGTTTTGTTTTACTTTCTGTGGAACGTAGCCGACGCCACGAACTTCGTGAATGAATCGCGTGACTACGATTTCCGCGCGTCGCTTCACCGGTCCTAAAGGTCACGTGACACGCGGGATTGAATTGGCTTCGATAGCTCGTAGACTCCTTTCGCCCCCCACACACTGATAGCGCTGTGCGAGCCTGCGTGCTTCCCGGACCAATCAGCAACCTCTCTTTCGTCACCTCGTCCTGCTTCGTTCCCGCATGAGCACGGACGAGAGCGTGATCACGTGGGAATGAATGGTTAAGGTCAGACGGAGTATAGCCGTACTATACGGGCTCGACTGCAGACCAGAAACGGAGCATCGCCCAGCGCGCAGTGCGCCTGACCGACGCCCGAAGTTCGGCCCCTAGTCGTCAAGCCCCGCGGCGGCGTGGGCCGCGGCTGGCAGCCGAGCGCGACGAGCGAAGACCCGCACCCCGCGCGCGTGCCTTTGTGCGCGAGCCCAGGGACGCGCTGCCAATATCGGCGGCTTATTGACCCCGGCCTCTCGAAGCGTGCCGAGCCGATTAGCGGAGGGAGGACGGGCGGCCGGATTAACCTCCGCCGAGCGGCTTTATTAAAAGGCGGCGCGTGCTGCCGTCACCGCCGCCGCCGCCGCGGATCCATTTCACTGATGGAGATTAGTGTCGCTTCGCTGGGCCACTCTCTCTCTCTCCCTCTCTTCCGAGTCCTTCTCTCCCCCGCATCGACGCATCTCATTAAGAGCTCCAAATTGGACTCTAATCTGCAGCAGGCTCTCTCTCTCTCTCTCGGCGTGTCGGGGCGCCATACACGGCAGGCAGTCTTTGGGAAAGGGGGGCGCATTCCGGGGTCCTGGAATGCAGGCTCGTTCCCTACCTGGGGCGCCCCCCAAACTGGGGGAAAAAGGGGAGGGGGGGCGCAATCCACTTCGCGTCGAGCTTCCCTTTTCTCGCGCGCTTGACCTCTCGCCCCTTAGCGCGGAGAGGACACTTCTTTCCCCTTTGGGGAGAACTGGGGAGACTCGGACGCTGCATCGGGGATGTAGGGAGAGGAGGTTGGGAATTGGGGATGTGGACGCGGGTCGGGAGGGGGGAAAAGGAGTAGATTCCTCCTCTCCCGGCCACTCTCTTCCAACCCCGAAAACAAACAGATGGCCCCGCCAAATTAAAAAGTGGGGAGGGGGAAGACCCGGGGGGGGGGGGAGGGGAGAGAGTCCCTGACGCCGAGATCGATAATTGCGGGATAATCGGGTAATGACCACTTTTTGGCGCTCGCGCGTCGCGCGAAGCTCGCCAGAGCAACCGGGAAATTAAAGATGGCCGCTTGTTCCCTCCCTTTCTCTTTATTTATTATTACCTTTTCTTTTTTCCTTTTTTTTTTTGTCACCCGCTTTTTTTCACGCGGTCAGAAATTGCCGCCTGAGGGTGCACGTGCGCGCGCGTCATGGCCCGCGTTATTAATTATTTATGGTTTTCATTCTGCTCTTTTTTTCTGAGGCCGTAAGGGCATAGAGAGCGTAAAGTTGTGCAAGATTTATTATTTTTTATTTTATTTTGCTCGCACCAACACGCGGTTTGTGGAAGGTTCGAAAACAGCTTTAATATGCGCCGTTTTCAGTGTATGAAATCTGCACTTGCTCAATGTGGTGTTCTTATATTTTCGCTCTCTCTCTCTCTCCTTTGCATGAAGGTGTCTTTCCGCTGCGCAAAATATATAGATAGACTACAACGTCCCTTAAGGTACTCAGTAAATCGAAAAGAAACCGCCAGCACAGGATCTTTCATGACATCTTATTTCCGATTCCGGAAAACCACCTTCGAATGTGCTGCACCACCATTTTATTTATTTCAGTACCCTCAAGGCCACTAGGGCAATTTACAGAGGGGAGGGGCAAGATGACAGGACAAAGTTCAGTAGAAACAAAATCAAATACAAACGATGTAAAACATGAGCAGTCAAGGTTTGTATCAACAAAGATGATTGGTTATCGCAGTTTTGAACGAATCAGGTGATGATATGGACCCTAAAAATGCGGGAAGGTGGTTCCAGTCGGAAGACGGCGTTCTGGGTATGGAGGAGTCAATGTAGACGTTGGCACGACACTGACGAAATCCTACTTTGCATCGGATGGTCAAGGCGAGCAGAGATATGCGGGGAAGGAAGAAGAAACGTTAATTTTAGAGTAGGGTTAAAGTAATAAGTTTTGTAAAAAAGACACAGACGAGAAACTTCGCGACGCAAAGACAAAAGAGGCAGAGACAAGTTAGTTCTCATAGACGATACACTTGCGGTATGGTGATAATTACAAAATGTAAATCGTACGCCCCGATTTTCGACGGCCTCAATGTTAGATACGAGAGTTGAGCGACCGGGATCCCATGATTTCTGCAGCGTATTTTCATTTTGAACGTACCAGTGTTTAAAAAAAAAATAATTTTAATGACTCGGGGGCTCATGTAAAGTTTCGTTTTTAAGCAACCAAGCACAGAGTCGACGTTAGCAGGTAAGTGACAAATGTGAACAGTCTGTGACATGTTATGGGTAATATGAACACCAAGATATTTGTAGAAAGTTAACGTGTGGCAGGGGAGAGGTACCGATCGGTAGTATGTCAGTGCTGAAGAGTTACATCGAGTTACACGCATCACCTTATATTTAGTTGTGTTAAGAGTCATGGACCATGTGTTACTTCGCTCCAAAACTGCATCTAAATCTGTTCGAAGTAGTAGCATCAGATTCGTTAGTTATTTTGCGATAGATTACACAGTCGTCAGCAAACAGTTTGGTAGAAGATGAAAGATTCTGAGTCAAGTCGTTTATATAGACTAGAATGAAAAGAGGGCCTTGTGGGACACCGGATGTTTCTGCACTGATGTGATAATCAGCTTGATTAGTAGCAAAAAAACTGGGTCCGATTTGTAAGAAAACTTTCAATCCAGGAAATTTAAGCACATTGGGGTCGAGGTTAAGTTTATTAGGTTTGAGAAGTAACAGCTTGTGAGAAACCCTGTCGAATGAATGCTTTGCAGAAATCAAGAAACACGCAATCAACCTGGGATCCTCGATCAAGAATAGAAAGGAGATCAGTAATGAAAGACAGAAGTTTGGTCTCACAAGAAAGAAATTTACGAAAGCCATGCTGAGAGGGAGTAAAAAAATGAGTTAGCGTCTAGGAAATGAACAAGGTGCGAATAAACGATATGCTGCATGTTTTTGCAGGATGTACTAATTAGTGAGATTGGCCAGTAGTTAATAGGACTATGCTTGTTTCCTGATTTCTGGAGCGTGACCACTTTCCCTATTTTTCCAATCTTCAGAAAGTGTAGTAAAGTTAAATGACTGTTCAAACAGTTTGAGAAGAAAGATTGCGCTATCCATTTTTGGTATTTTTCAGAAACATAGACGTTATATTGTCGACATCTGAAGAGGAAGAGGTTTTTTTTATTTTCTATTAGCCTAACTATACCATCAAAACTAAACACCAAAGGTTCCATGGGCAGAAAGCCGTGATAAGGTTAAATAGGGGGAAACAAATCAAAGTCACAGGAAAAGGGTGCTTACAGAAAACTCGTTTAAAACACTGGCGCACTGACTATTCGGTATAACATCACCATTTATATCTGTAAGCGATATTAACGATTTTTTGATTCCGTTCACGACATTCCAGAAACGTTTCGTGCTTTGTAACAACATGGAAGTAATGAATGACCGAAGAAAGTTGTTTTGGCTTACGCGATAGCTGTCTTGTAGGTTTCGGCTGCACAGCGATAAGATTACCAATGTTCATCACGGTTGGAGTTTCTTGCCGATCGAGATAGACGTTTCTTTTTTTTATTGGTTAATTTTTTAAGGGTGACATCAAACCAGGGGGATGCGGGGTTTGGAGCCACAATCTAAGCGACATGAAAGAGGAAATTAGGGAGTTTACCTTTAAACATATTCCAATTATCGTCAACGGAGCGCTGATCGAAGTTATGTAAAAATTAATCAAGATATAGAGCTAACTCGTTGTTGAGTATGTCAAATTTAGCCTTACTATAATCAAAGAACTGCTTGACACTTTTATGGGAAGCATACACAGTTGTAAGTAGGTTGAAATGTAACGTCGAGTAGTCACTGATGTCTGGTAAATAAGTAATAGGAGAAATAAGATCCAAAGTAGTAGTAAAAATAAGGTCTAATACATTGGAAGTTGAATCAGTAATTCGGGTAGGTTATGTCACAAGCTGAGATAAGCTAAAATCAGAACAAAAGTTAAGGAAGTCTTAATAGGGCGACAAGTTGCAAGTAGCAGAGGGAAAAGCTCCGGACAAATCAATGTGCGGAAGGTTAAAATCACCCAAGAGAAACAGTGGTGTCAGTAGAAATCGAGAACAAAAGGCATTCAGAACATCATGTAAATCCCCCCAAAAAGCTCTTAGGGCTGTCAGGAGGTCGATACCATACGCACAGGGTGACGCTTTTATATGCGCACTGTAGTCGCACACAGACAGAATTCGAGTGAGGTAGCAACATTTACATGAAAAGATTCAAGAGATTCGTTCACTGCTATTAAAACCCCGACCCCTCTTCTTGATGTTGTGTCGCAACGATAAAAGTCAAATCACTGATCACACTTCCAGATTTCACTGTCACGAACTGTACTAGAAAGCCAAGCTTCGGTCGAAACCACAATATCACTAAATGACGAATCAATTAGCGACGCCAGACTCATCACGCTGTCGAATGGCATTTCGGATGTCAGTAAATAAAACTTGGATTTCACCCGAATACATTGACGACATTGCGACGCAAAAAATAAACGGGTAGTTGAAAAAGAAATCGTGATAAAACGAAGAAACCTCGCTGTAAAAAGGCTGGCGTTGCAAATAATCTTGTTGCTAGGTGCACACTGACACCTCGAAAGAAGTTCGTTCTTAAAATGGTCACGCCATGAAAACAAGTAAGGGTCGATTGGCTGTCGGAGTCGTATGAATTTGTACGAGGATCATGTGTCCCTGCTCTAAAGCCGCCATGGGAACGAAAATGGAGCTGCCGTAGTATATTACGGGCTATACGGCGCGGCAAGTACACGTCTACTCGCGGACATAAGGCAAACACTGTGCCACCGACAGACATGGACAAACATATGCTTGCCTACGGTTAGCGACAAGGAACATTTCTATACAACGCTAAGTATCTATGAACAGAAAAGCAAGTGCTCAAGCGAGGTGGTGGTGTGAACTGAACATAATCAAGACGAACCCCGGGACCGGAATAAAATAAAGGGCAGCCCAGACACGAAGTCTGAAAGACTTCGCCTCGGGTTTCTTCGTCATTATATCTAAGGGTGTCTTTATTTTGGCCATGACTTAGAGGAGAGCTTTTCGGTGCTTACAGTGCGTGGCACGGGAGCGATTGGCCGTGGCGTGTGAAAGTGGTGTTCACATCGGCAGGTAATGATTCTGTTAAACCTAAGCTGCTTCACGCATTACCGACACAACAACCAAAAAAAAAAAAGATAAAGTAATGATTAAAAAAGTTTGGTTTATTTTACTTAAATTAAGTTTATTTTACTTAAATTAAGTTTATTTAATTTAAATCAGATATGTTTGATTTATATCAGATATATTTGATTTAAATCAAATATTTTTGATTTAAGTCATACTATTTTGATTGAAATCAGGGTAGCTCAAAGAATATTTATCTATTACAAAATGTATATTTAAGCATGAAAGATTAATTGATTAATGCGTACGATCACAGATAATTTTGGGGAAGAAAGGATTATTGGAAATTTAAAGTAGTTTACTTAACACCATTTTCTAAATGTAAACCTGCCAAATTAGAAACAAAGCAATTATTTTAGGAAGTTATAATGTTTAATTTTTTTTCTCTCGTGTTCTTAGCTGATTGTGATAGGAAAGTACTCTTTCTTATTTCCGATTCTTTCTTTCGCGTTCTGATTTACTTTACCTAACTGACGAATCAAGTGGAAGGCAGGAAGGAAGCTCAACGCTCCGATTGCTCGAAATATCACCGTTGTTTGCTCGGGCTCAGCCTGATATAAATATTTCTTCCTCGATTATTCTTTGATTTAAATATAAACAACTGCACATAGAATGACATCATCAAATAATAAAAAAATGGCAAAAATGGCAGAAAGGACCAGAACACCGGAGCAACCGTGATTCGTGTTCGCTTCTATGCTTCGTTCCACCGTTAGCTTGTACCGCAGCGAAGGCTAGAAGCGCGAGCTCATCGCATCTGGCAGCTGCCTTGGTGCACGAGAGCGTGTGCCGCCGAGATGTGCTTCAGAGCAAGGAGCTCGCGCTCAGCCTTTCCTGCGAGTACAACTCAAGCTGAAACGGAGTATAATTTGTCTCACCGTTCAGCTGAGACTGCAGCCGAAGCTACAAGCGCGAGCTAACCGGCGCTCCTGGCTTTGAGACGTGCATTTCTAGCGCGAGAGCTCGTTCTGCGATGCTGGAAGACTCTTCGAGCGCAGCGACTTCGAGCTCGGCGTGCTCGTGGAATTGAAGCTGAAGTCTAAGCTTATCTAGGGAGTATTCAGTGGGGGCCATAGCTGTGTTCGAATGCTGAACCATAGCCTCCTCTTATACTCGCAAAACCTGGCAGTTCGACGACGGAGCCGTAGAGCGCTCGGTCGCAGATTTGGGGCGCGAGGATCTGGTAGCACAGAGCATTTCTCGGGGAGCCTAAAGCCCTCTTCATGTTTCAAAAGTTGAGCAAGGTGCGTCGATGCACGAGGCACGTGCAACGTGCAGCCCTTGGGAAGATCATGGCGGCACAGCACAGCATGCGGAGCTCTAGATTTCAGACGCCTTGAATTTCCCAAAAGTGGCGCGCGGAACGTGCATCGAGCATTTCTACAACAATGAACGGCGCCTCTTTTCCCAGGATAGAGGGGCTTATAGGGGAGCCTTGTAGTCAGCGCACAGCTTTTGCAGCGGCGAGGACACGAAACATGGTTTTCAAACCTTTCGAGAAAAGAAGCGGTAGCGCCAGGAACGCGAGGAGCACGAGCGGACATTCCACCGCTCGGGACACATGTGCTTCGGCGTCACGCCGCAGCGGGGCGCCCGTTACATGCCTCTCTCTCCCATCCGTTATCTGCCGCTCCACCTTTTCACTTTCGGCGCACGCGTCTCGTGGCGATCTGCCAGGCTTCGTCAGTCTTGGCGACGTGCGCTATCGAAAGCGTCGCTGTGATCGGCCTTCCACGATTGGCCGAATGCTGACTACGACGTGAGCAAAATGTTTCTCATCGACGGAAATAAGAGGAATGGAAGAACTTCAAGTTTGGCGGTGTTGGCAGCGTTGGTTTCAGAGCGCAGTGATTTCAGGCTTCCCCCATGATCATTACAAACACCATCGAACAACTTGTTGTTAGCGAGGTAATGACGTCACGAGAGGGAACCATTGAGGGCGCCACCAGAACATCTCGCCGCTAATAGAGGGGGCTATGGCTGAACGCGTGTGCCGATGGTGAGCTTCCACAGTTCTTTTGCAGCGTCCATTCCGCACCACCAAGATTGGCGGTCTTAGCAGCCTTTTATTGTGAGCTCATTCCAGTGGATGGTGTCCAGCGAATACCCCTACTGATGCTACCTCTTGGATCGCTTGCTACTTTGCGAACCCTCGTCCCGGCGACTTTGTCGTTGCTGTCGTTTCTGTTGCGGCGAACGAAACCACGAAACCGACACAAAGATGTGAACCAGTTTTTACACGTCAGCGACAAACAGCAACAATCGGCACCGACCAAGCCCAAGCATGTGCAGCATGCGTGCGAAAAGTATCTTTGGCAGGCTTGTGGTCACTCGTGCTCTCTTCACGAGTGCTGAAATAGTATAAGCCCATTAAAAGTCATTTTGCGTGCACGCGCTCGAGGTTCGGTGTTGGCTGTTGCTCTCTTTGACTCAGGTGGGACTTCCACACTCTAAAGAAACGCCTGTGGGTTCACTTTCCCTCAGAACACAGAGACAACCAGTCTCGGCGAACAATAGAAGAATCCAAGCGAATGAAGAAGCTCAGAAGACAATTTGATCTGAAAACATCGACGTGCAAAAGGCATGCGGTATGCTTGTAGTCCCCTCGCACAGATATTGTATATTGTTCCCGCGCACATGGCATCTTTTTTAATTATTTTTTCTAATTGTATTTTGAGCTTTGTCTTTCGCTGAGATCCTTCTATTGTTCAACGTGATTGACTCTCGGCGTGTTCTGCAAAAAAACGAACTCACAGACATTTTTTGTTTTCGGCTTCAGGGAGTGATATTTTTGCAGATAGTTGGGCTCATCCCTTGGAGCAGAGATATTCATTAGCAGAGATGGAAAAATCGACCACGTTTGTTTGAAGGGCCCCTCCACATATCTATGTATCCAAGTGTAAAGGACCACTGTGTAAATGACCGGACACATTGCGCGACCAAACGTCAGACGTGCCGCACGATACGTCAGAAAACGCGGTAGCCGTTGGCAGCGTAAGAAACACGGGGCGTGGCTTATGATCTTCACGCTCATCGCTGATTGCTTCTCCAATGTCCTGATCGGCGAGTTCTCTAATCTCATTGGCTGAGGAACGATAATGAGATGCTCGGGTCCAGCCACGCGCCTTATCTTTCTTAAATTAAAATGTCAGCGACTGCAGAAATTAATTCGAAATGACCAATTTCGACTAGGCATATTACGCGGACCGCCTGCGACACAAAACAACCCCCCCTGCCCTCCTTTTCCCAAGAAACAAAAGCAAAACAAAGCACGACCCAGGTCGCCGCGAGAACGCGAGAAGTGAGCCCGAAAGACGACAACAGCGCGCATGCGCAGTCGGGCCGATGTGCGCGCATACCGGCGGCAACAACGCGCGCGCCGCCGGAACCTGGGTGCCCCCGCACTCCGTGTCCTCGTCCGGGGTCGTCTTTGGGAGTCCCGGGCGCGAGTCGATCGATACGCGGCTGCGAGGCTACGGCCGTGCGTGTGCTCCGATGCTACCAAACCCCGAGCTCGCGGCGGAGACAGCTGCGGCGGACGGGCCGTGGGACGAACGCACTGCGCCCCCCCCCCCCCTCTCACCCCAGCACACGTACACGGACTGCCGTGCTCAAACCCACGCAAAAAAACAAGCGCACATCCGAGTTTCTTTTCCCCGCACACAAACGACCGTAGATGCACGCACGTAGAAACCAGACACACGACTGTACATGCACAAACGCGCATGGCCAGGTCAGAGAAGAACCCCTCCCCCTCCCCCCCCCTCCTCCAGAGCAGAGCGCGCAGTCGGCGTGAAAACGCGTGCTTGTTCGCGTTCCCGCCTCTCTCCTGCTGACAGCTTTAACAGGGCTTTTGTGATCGTCGCGACAACAACTTGTCCGACACAAAGCGTCTCCTTTGTGGCGGCTGTCAGAATCGCGCGAGGTCGGGGGAAAGAGGGCGGAGAGGAACCCCGCTTCCATTCAACGGGCGTCTTTAAAAAGAGACACGTTCGGCCGCACCGCGGGTCTCCGTTGCGCTGCGGCGAAGCCACCCTCCGCCGATGACGGAGACGCGCGGAGTTCATCGCACAATGGCGGACTTCGGGTCGCGGGCCTCCTGCCGAGAGGGGCGCGGCGTCGACCGCCGCGCCTCAGGCTCGAGCTCTTTGACTCGTTTTAGTTTTATTTTTTTTGTATCTCTCTCGCTCTTCCTTCTCCTCCTCGTGCTTTTTTTTATTGTGCGCTTCTTTTTTTACGAGCGCTGCGGCGGAGCGAGCGAGCAAGCGTGCGCGAGCGCTCGTTCACAAGCTGCGGAATGTGTCGCCTGGGACACGCGAATTTGCATGGAAGTGCTGTCTCGCCAAATGGACAGCGTGACAGACAGGCCGCATGGCGAGCCCAAATACTAGCCGTTTCTTTTTTTCTTTATTATTATGATTATAATTTTTTAGACTCTTCTGGTTGGTTTCGTTTTTTTGTTCGTCGTTTTGTGTGGCCATCTTGGCGACTAGAGATATGCGCGTGTGTGTGTGCGTGTTTTAAGGTGCCCTAACCTTCCGCTGATCTGCCACAATGAACGGTGTAGAGTGAAGAACAGGATCTTGATTATATATTTTTTCTTTCTTCTAGGTTCCACATCTATTTTACTTGCTCTTGGAAGTAAAATGGAAAGAGCTTCGTCAACGTCGCCATAAACTGGTTCGCGGAACGCGCCGTGTTTGCCTAAGGTGGCGTCTGGGCTTCTTTGTACCGCACCGTGGTTTCGGTTGGAACGTGGCGGGGAAAAGAATTGGGAGAGGATGTGCATGTAGACAAAATCGGAAGAGCCCTTTCTTATATGTACGTACTGCGTAGCTATGTGGATAGTAAAAGTAGGTAGGTTGGTGCACTATGCGCAATATGCGGGAAACCGTTTTTTTATCGTTTTGTTACATTCGTGTTTATTTTCGCGAAGGACGTTAGCTCTGTAGGGGTGATTTGTTTCACTCGTGCCGGCCGTGACAAGTCTTTTACGAGATGCGGGTGTCTAGAAGAAGCAGAGCGCGGAAAGTGAAACGGGAGTAGTAGTGGATGTTGGAAAAGGGACCGATATTGAGTTTAAATTGAAAAGGAGACCGCCATTTTGTGTTCTAGTTGTTGCGGTCGCTTTACCTGTTTGCTGCTTTTAGTGGCGACCGAAAATATAAATACGCGCCTGGAGAATGCCGGGGGTGTTTTGGGTATGATTTTCGTCGACGGCCTCTCTGCACTGCGTGGATCTGTCTTCCGCCTAAATTTTAATGTTTTAGCGGCAGGGCACCCCGCGTACCGCCTTTTTTTTTTTACGTGATTGAAGCGGACGCAGGGCCCGACACATATCCAACGCGTACGATATATCGGTGCTTTCTCGCTGGTTACTCGGAGAAGGATGCCATGCAACTATACTAGGTTGAAATGCTGATCACTTTTAGCAAGCTCACCGGTGCTATGTGTGGTCTAAGCGTTCCAACACGCAACGCCACCGACCACGAAGCATCCTTGTCGTGGTATAATTTCAAAGTTTAAACACAAAGTTTAAACACAAAGTTTCAACCGTTTAAACATTGGTGGAGCACGAAACAGCGTTTTCTGGGATTTCAGATAAAGCTTCAGATAACTGGCAACCATGCATTTCAAGCCCTAAATGGATAAGTGTCGTTACTCTGAAGCGTAGCTTATTTAGTGGCTCTAGAAAATAAAGCTGCTTACGTGAAGGGATGCGAAAGTATTCCTACACGCAGCGGATTCCTACAAGCCCCGCGCCAGGTCTTCCTGTCGCACACGGCGCTACGGCGGTGACATCACGGCCCCCGACTGCGCAGGCGCGGCGAGCTCCGCCGGCTCCACGGCTTCCGTGACGGTGCATCTGCGTTGCTGTGCTTTTCTTTGTGTTTTATTTCTGAGGCGCGTCCGCTTTGACCTTGAGCAACCCGCCGACTTCCGTGACGAAGCATCTGAAATGACGCGTCGCAGCCAAAGGGAACGCGTCGCAGCCATTTTAACTGCCGTTTATTTAGATGCCGGTTTTTCGCGGTCACAGCCTACGCCGGCTGCGCTCCATGGAATAGTTAATGCTTTTGCATTAAAACTAATAAGGCATTTCAACCTGCAAATAGAACAGAAATAGAGGGAGACAAAACGAGAATGGGTGACAGTTACGCTCATATACTAAATGTATTCTATTGGCGTGGAGACGGCAAAAAACAAAAATTTTCGCCTATACTGGAAGTGACAATTTTTTAAGATGGCGGCTCCCTCGTGAAAAAGGTCTATATGTAAGCTCGCTCAGAGTGGAGTGGCGAAACGAAAACGTATCTCCATCTTAAGTTCTCGCGAGGTCGGCTTGTTCTAGCTTGATTTAGCGGGTCACAAGCAAATGGCTTCGACTATACTCGTCCCTTTAAGTAAAAATCACGTTTTGCGCATTATCCATGCGCTGAGCGAAGTAGTTCTTACAAGATTTGATTGCGGGGGAAAAAATGAAGGATGTTTACATTTCTCTGTTATGCCGAATTAGAGCGCAGCTCTTGAGGAGGAGGAGGGGAGGGTACGGAGAGGAGGTTATGCTCCTTTTTCCCCTACCCTCCTCCTTTCCTGCTCCCCTCCCATTTAGCGGAAAATTTTCACAAAATTTTGCGAAAATTTACTCGCAAAATTTTGAGCGGAAAATTTAGCGAAAATTTTTCCCGCTAATTTTAGCGGGGAAACTGAATCGGTTTTGAGGTCACGTGACGCCAACTTCCCCTCTAAATATGGCGGGGGAATTTCCCTGCAAAATTTAGCGGATAAATTTTCCCGCTAAAGTTAGCGGGAAAATTTCTTCGCTAACCTTAGCGGGGAAACGTCCCATGATGCAACGCGCGGTTACGCCGACGCCGACGGCGACGCAGCTGAACCCGGAAACGGGCGCCTAAGAGCTGCGCTCTAAAAAGATACACTTGGGGCTTGAACGCGAACACGTCTTCATAAAATGACGTGAAGTTAAACTACGATACACTTACATATATTTGATTACAACACAGTAAAGGTGCATTTAGTAATGTTGCTCGAAGAGACGGACTTTTTTTTTTAATACTCTTCAGGGTGAATATGAGTATAGAGGCACTAGGTAGGGTACACTTCGGAGTATCGGCACTGCACTCCGAGACTTTTTCTGGGTGCCGCCATCTTGGTGTTTGTTGCGGAGCAAGCGCAATCGGCTATCGTTACGATAAAAAAAGAGGGGACTTCCTCAGATGCGGTGTCGGTAAGCTCACGGGATCTTGTCTCGCTCTGTCGCGGACCGTTTTAACATTTCTGGAGGACGGGAAGCGGTTTCCTGCAATTTAAGATGAAGCTTTCAGATAGCTTGCAACAATGAGTTTAAGCACCAACGTAGCTGAAGTGGCTTTACACCGATGCGCAGCTGATTTCCCATGTCAAAGTAGCGCGCTCGTGCCTCGACAGGCTTCGAACCGTGCAGCACACCAGCAGTTTTGCGAACTCGAAAATCTAACACTCGCGGAATTTGGAATCTTGAAAACTGCTAAAAACCGCTAAATTTCAGGCACGCACAATTTTTACTGCCATGATGTGTCTAAAAACGGCGCCAGAAATAAAATAACCCTTGGACGGGAGCTGCGTTGTTCGACGCAAATCGCTTCCATGCACAAAACGATGTCCATTCCATAATATTACCATTACTAGGTGTGGTGTCCTACTCTGGCATATACCTGCCTCCAATGTTCCGGCCTTTCGTGTAATACTTGATGGGAGTTCAACGCTCCAGAGACCAAATTCACATGTCGTCTCAAGAAGCTCCGTTTTATAGGGTAACTATAACTCGTCCAACGTCGCTTGGAACCTCCAGTAACGGGTTTTAAAGCTTAAAATACTAAAACCCTTATTTTTTTTGTGTCCATAGTTTATTGGTTTTACTTCGTATGGAAGACTTGAAAATCGAGTGCACACATTCACGCACAGAACGGTTGAGAGCATGTTTCGAGGTTTGCTATTGTAAAATCTCAGTGACGTCACAAACGTCGCACTCACTGACAACACGAGACCGTTTTCAAAAGTCGGAGTCATCTTGTGACAGCCCCGAAAGCTCCAATATTGCCGCTCTAATGATGGTGATAGGAGATCATGCTCGCCTACATCAAGCAGCCTCGACTTTGTGAATCGAAGGTGACGTAAAAGGACCAACATCTTTTCCTCTTTCTGTTCTATGCTTTCGAAGACGTTAACTTTTTCTTGTGTGGAGAAGCCATGTAGTGCACCCCTTAGAGCGTCAGGTTTGGCTCTGCACAGAATTGGTAGACTGACTTTCGTAAAGGATCTACCAGGACTCCAGTTTACATCAGAATGTATTTATTATTCTTAAATGTCAACTCAAGAAAAACCTTACACCGCCAGAAAAACAAAAGAAAAACAATAAAAACGCTAATCTGACTGGAAAACAGCTCAAAGTTCCACCGCCTACCACTTTGGCCATTTCTACCGCTAGACGCTTCGGAAAACCGGCGAAAAAATTTAGCAAGAAAACCGATAAATTAGAAACACGGTACATCGTAGTGGCGTAGCCCTGGGGGAGGCTTATAGGCTGCATGTTCCTTGATTTTTCGAAAGCATTCGACAAGGTACCTCACAAACTGCTTCTTTATGAACTAAGTAAACTAAACATTGATCTTAACGTGATTAACTGGCTGGCAGCATTTTTAACAGATCGTTCTCAGTTTGTAACCTGCACTAGTATTAACTCTCCATTGGCACACGTTTCTGCTGGAGTGCCTCAGGGGTCTGTCTTAGGTCCATTACTTTTTTTCTAATTTATATTAATGACTTGCCAGGTATTGTTTCCTCCTCAATAAAGTTATTGGCTGATGACTGTGCTATTTATCGAATAATTTATAATGATTCTGATTTGAAACAATTACAGTATGATCTAAGTTGTGTAACTAAATGGTGTGAACTGTGGTCAATGAAACTAAATATGAATAAGTGTAAATATTTAGGTGTGGCTCATAAACCTGCCTTTACTACTGCTTATCACCTTAACAACACAGCATTATAGCTTGCAGACTCGTAAAAATATCTGGACGTGATACTAACCTCTGATCTCTCCTGGAACGAGCATGTTAGGTACGTGATTAAAAACGCCAATCGCATGCTTGGTTATCTCAAACGTAACTTTTTTTTCTTCTTCATCGTTAAGATTTTTTATTTATAAAACATTGGTGCATTTGAAACTTGAATATCCAGCCTCCATCTGGAATTCCGGTACTACATACCTTATTGGAGAGTTTTAGTATAACGTTGCTGGCTGTAGTACGTACGCAATACGCAATAGTATAGCGTACGCTGAAAACGACCTGCTCGGACCGATTTTAGTTGTGCGTTACGTTGCCTAGTGAATACCTCGCATGATCTTGTTGATTCAATTTGTCAGAGCTGTAGAATTTGGCGTGTTTATAGCGCCACCATGCTCCTCAAAAGAAATATTAAAAATGAAAATGTTTCCAATCATTTTTATTTCTAGCGTGCTTTTCTGTGGGGTACGGAGGCTACGATTACGAGTGCGTAGCCAAATTCGATCACGGAGCCTCCGTCAATCGTCCCGTGGATACGGCACCTTTTATCAATGCTATCGCGGGAAGAAATTCATGACCTACTGATGTCCAGTGCATCAACTTCGGCGATTTCTTGAAGAGTCGTTCGTCCGTCGGCCATGAACTGCGCGAAGAGGCTTAGCGTTGAGCAGATCGCAGCGTTCACGCACATTGCGAGCAGTGAACATTTTCACGATGCACTCCTTCAGCTGTACGGCGATCTGATTCGACCGCGGTAGGTCCCGAAAAGAGCTGCCGAGCTGAACACCATGCAAATTCACGTAACAGTGAACATTGCGAACACCACGTTGCCCTTGCTGTGCCAGTCGAGGTAACCGCCATCTTGAAACTGGTGCTCTCGCTGGGCCCGAGATCTCTCGAGAACTTCCCGCAAAGTCCGCTACGCAAAATCCCGAGCGTTGCGTTCGTACGCAATACGATAGCCCTTCTATTGCGTTCTGCGCATGCGCACTATCGACCAGCAATTTCTTTGCGTGCGCAGAGCTTTAGCGTATGGTCCACTAAGAATGTCTAATAACTCACTTGAATCCGTCCAGAGCAAATCCGTACGTTTCATGTTGGCTAACTATAACCGCACCGACAGTATAACATCAATGAAAAGACAGCCTACATCTTGCCAGCCTCGCACATCAGCCGCAGAATCTCAAGTCTTTGTATCTTTCACTAAATCTTCCACCATAGCTCTGCGCTCAGAAATCAGCTAATGGATCCTCCATCATTTGCTTTCAGCACGTCTTGATCATCCTCATAAGATTGGCTAACCCATTTTGTCCTTATAACACGTTTTAATCACCATTCATTCCTGGAGTGCCAAGTGACTGGAATCACCTACCTACATCCTTTGGATCAACTGTCGATGCCGCTAGTTTTTCTACTGCACTTGGTAATCGTGTGTTTTCTTTTGCTTAATTATTGTTTCTGGGCTTTCCCTGTTTAACTAATGTATACATTGTTCCTATTGTTGTAAACATTTATATTTTTCCTCTGTTTATATCTAAAATAAAAACACCACTTCCTCTGTAGTGCCTTTGGTCGTGAGGGTAAACTAAATAAATAAATAAATAAGGCTTCAACCCCCCCCCCCTTTTTTTGTAAAAAAAATCCTTTCTAAGCCAGTAGTACACGGGTCTACAAGACCTTAGGCGAGAGGACTTGTGGTGTAGCCAGCATTCTAAATGCGTCCTCTGCTCGCTTCCGCAGCTTGCCCAATGCGACCACCTCGCACCACCGAACTGCTTCGTCATCACACGCTGGGCTGTTACCTTTTTTTCTTCTTTTTTCAAGGCAGGTCAATGGTCTGTAGGCGACGTGGCCCTTTCTCGAATCAAACAAACAACTATAGAAGGCCGGTTCCCCCCGGGCCTGCCAAAGGTCTACGTCGGCCTATTTACCTTAGGGACGTACCTCTCGTCGCACGCCGCACCCGCCGCCACGTTACTTCATCTTTTTCTATACATTTATTTTATTTGTCTTCCTTTCCTCCGTCGAACGCATGCGAGCGCGTTTAATCATTTGACGCCTCTCAAACAGGCGCGGACAAGGTGCAAACGCCAACTCTGTAATCACGTTATCTCCGTAATTTGCCGAAGTGGAAGCTCCCCCCCCCCCCCTTCTTTTTGACACCTCACATCGTTGTTGCTGGTGCCTGTTTGCTCAGCCCCAAGCGCGCTGCTGCAGCACTACAGCAGCAGAGCTTCCTCTCCCGCCCCCCCCCTCCCCCTGCTTCCCTCTTTCTCTTCCCTCCCTCTTTGTGTCGTCCTCCTTTCCCGATTGTTGTGCGCTACCTGTCCGCTGGAATAGAGGAACATCTGTCCCCTTTCCGTGCGCGCCCGATCTTGTCAACGCTCTTTCCACCTTTCCTTCTGTTGTCGCTCTCTATCTCGCTCTCCATCCTCGCTCTGTGGGTTCGGTTTGTGTGTGTGTTTGTGCGTGGCTAGACGGGCCCGTGTGTTTGTGTACGTCGTCCGCATGCGACTGGGAGGATAAGGCCCCTTCGCGCAGAGTAGAGTAATAAGTTCACTCGGTCAGGGATAGCTTTAAAAATCAAGTAGAGAGGCTCACGGCTGCGGGCTGCCCGTTGCGCCTCAAACGGCAGTCGCCGAGACTCTACTAAAGAGAAGACGAATTGAGAGTGCGGAGACAAGTTAACAGGAAGAACAGGAACATCACAGTACTACCGTACCTACACAAAGTATCCCACAATCTGAAGAAAGTGGGACATCGAGCTGGTGTTCACGTGCTCTTCTCGGCTCCAGACAAGCTATCTATGATGTGCAAAAAAAAGTGAATTCTCATGTAATAGGGAGACAGGTGTGTACCAAGAAACACCAAAAGCAGTTTGTTACATGCGTTGCGGGTGTTGTATACTCTATTCCCCTGTCCTGTGGCAAGAGATACATAGGGCAGACAGGACGTTGTCTTAATGAGCGTTTAAGAGAGCATCGTTATAATGTGTCTCAGGTTGTGTCGGGGCACCTTGGGGTGCATTGCCGCGATTGCGGATGCACTCCGGATTTTGAAGGATGCACGGTCATCAGAAAACAAAAAGATAAGCTGACATGTGAGATTATAGAAGCACGCGCCATTGGACAAGCGGGTTCAGAGTGTGTTAGTGCCCCGTCACTTGCCTTGACGGAAAAGGAGTGTATTTTTCTACTGAGATCGGAGAACAACGGCGCCTGCAGATGACTCTAGGAACACGTGTATAGTCCTCCTCTAGTGTTGTTTCTTTTCTTGGCTTTTGGTTCGGGCAAATTTTGTATTTATACAGGTTGTCAGTGCCAATAAAGCTCAGTTGTAAGTCAGCGCTGTGTTTGTCTACCGCCTTCTACTCTGTCCTTGTCCCTGCGCTGTTTGTTTTCCGATAATAGAGTAATAATCTTGAATGTAAAATTCATACGAGCTGTTTTCGGAGAAAGAATGTACTGTAACCTTTGTGTGCGGTCGTAATTCGAGTTTCGGAAACTGGACAATTCTGCGACCTAGTGAGCGATTCCTATACTTGCGAATTTGACATGCACTGTATGCATCTAGGAAGGTAAGTCTTAATTGCTTACAAGGGGTGTCATGTCTATCATTAGTTAAATTTTCTCTTTGAATGAGAGTAAGAATTAAAGACCGGAAACCAGCAGTGTTTGACTTAGTATCAATGACTACACAATTACTCGACGGATCATCGCCCATTCATTACATTACTTAAAAAAATGAACTATAAAGAATGAAGTTTCTGGAATGGTATATTAATTTCCGAATCGTAGCATAGAGTTCCTGAGGGAACATCTTTAATGTCAAGGTGTAACGAAGAAAAGCAGCGCTCATAATGCCTTATTTTCTTAAAAGAAAGAAAGAAAACAGCAGTTAAATTAAGTTTTAAACCAGCAGCAGCGTGCACACTGCGCAAGCGCAAGCCCAGGCATCGTGTATGTGCAACCGAACAATCTAAGATAATTAAATAATCCGCAACGAAGCGAAACATGTTCACAACAATACAGTTATCTAGGCATTGTAGAAGAATCCTATCATGATCTGCGAGATACAAAGTGCTGACAACCGGCGCAATGCATGATCCAATGCACGCTCCTGCTTTTTGCAGGAAGGTATTAGCTTTCCAAGCTGCAAAGGTGGAATTTAAATTAACCGTAAGCCTCGCTCTCTTCTCGTGCGCTGTAACCTCAAGACATAACCATAGGAGGCGTTCAGTGGCGAATCGCGGACGAAAAACAAAAGGCGGTGGCGACAGGCACAATTCCAACTTCACTGTATATTGCATTAAGAGCCGGTATAAGGTCCGCGCGAAACCTCCCTGCACGCAGCATGAGGGCGAGAAAATGGAAGCGGCCCGGAGTCCGGACTCCCGCCGGCGAGCCGTGCCTGTCTCATCGCCGCGGGGGAGAGGCTTCGGTCCGTGCCGGGCGTGAAACAGGTCGTCGGGCACGTAGAGCCCCGGCACGCGGCCGTGGCGGCGGCGAGCAACACCCGGCGCGCATGCGCTCCGCAGCTGGGTCCCGGTAACGAGCAGGCGCTCGCCGGAGCGCACCTTTGGGCACGCGCCGAAATGGGGCACCCCGACTCTAATGACGCCATTAGCGGGCGTGCCCCGCGCTTGGCCGCTTGGCGCTATGCTCGTCCTCCCCACCTCCCGTCGCTGGGTGCTGTGGCCACGAGCAGGGTCCGCGGAGACACCGCCAGGGGGCGCTGCGTACTCTCTCCTCTTTGCTGCAGGCTCGTGTATGCGCGTGGAGGAACAACGCAATCCTCCGGCCTGACGTCATGGTTCTCTTCTCCCGTTTTTATGGGGCCATTTCCTGTGCGCGCTGCCATATTTACCTCCGGTAGGGGGTTGTCGAACGCGTTCTTGGCTTGTGCAAGCAGCCACCTTACGCGAACTATTAGACGCACGAATGCGCCCGCACCCCAATGACTTGGCAGTTTGTGCCTGCGCGATAAGAGATGAAATGACGGCTGCTGCGCATGGTAAGAACGCATTCCGGATCTCAGTAGATAAATAGGGCAGCGAGCAGTAGGCGAAAGAAGTGGAACAGATGAGGAAGACTGAGGCCATGTTCCTAAATTGACTCGAACTCACTCTATAGGGTACGGGTTATCTACCTTTGGCGCTCGAAAACCTACCCACATTTAGCGTTGCTCTCTATGTCATGTCATATGACATGATCCGCCGGAGTAACTTGGATCTTTTCGAATAACATTTGGAACACAGCCGAAAGGGTTAACCTGGGGAATAGTTGCAGTGGTCTCTCTGTGCTGGGGAAGTGGGATGGGGAGGAGGACGGGAAATAGCAGATTATTCCCGAACAAGGCTCGAAACATATTTATGTTTCACTGGCCTGTACAACGCACGCGGCGTGAAAAGTCAGTATTGAGACTGCAAGTTGGACTAGTTGGTTCTAAAACATAATAAAAATACGCAAAAAAAGCGAGGACAGAGAAAAGAGGCACACAGGACAGGGCGCCCTATCCTAAGTGCCTCTCTTCACTGTCCTCTATTTGTTTTTGCGTATTTCTTAGCATGTAAAAAGTAGAAACCGCAGCACGTCGCTTTTTCGCTCAACATTCAACTACAACGTCCAGGCGGCGGAGACGTTAGCTCTGCGCGGTACTTGCGACTCGTCTAGATAGAACACGTTTACGAATACGAATACGTTATTAGAAGCAACAGCGGGATTGTCATCGTCGTACTCATTCAGTTCGCACGTCGTTACATAGATGGCGCGATAGTAGACGCTGACCTGTAGAACGTCCTCGTCTTCCACTGAAAACTGCAATCACGCCGTCAGCAAGCAAACCGTGACGTATATTGACTGCAACTGCGGGAAACCTGTCTCGGATTTGGTGGCGCTCAATGGGGTTCGCTCTAAGACGTGAACCGTTCCCAGTGTCGTGGCAAAGAGCAAAACGATGTTTTCATCGATACCGGAAGTTCCGCGAATCAGGATGGCAACGCCCGCGTGGCTGCAGGTCTTCACGCTACTCCAGCGGTGCACACATGCGATCCCCGTTTCTGCGTTTCTCGTTTTCGCCACCAGGCTCCGGAAGATTTTCGCTGCACATCTCTACCGTCGCGTCTTTGTCTCTCTGGGTGGCGTCGCCTCCTCAAGTTGCGTAGAGGGCCTGTAGATCTTGAAGAGGGAGCAACTTAAACCACAAAGAGCGTTCGCAATTTATTGATGGATGCCCCCTTGTCCAGATTGGTCGCGATTGCGCATGCGTTGCTTTTTCGCGTGGCGAGGGAAAAAGCGGGCAGAGAGCTTAGGTGGCGCAAGCTACCGCCCGTTATAAAGGTGCCCCGATTACATTTGAAACATTGGAAACATTTCTTTATTTCCATCAACGATGGGGGAAAAACCAAAGGAAAAAAGCTGCTATTTGCAGCTTGACCGGCCCTTTGGTACCCCTTACATCCATCCAGGTGGAGACGCTCGCAGCTCGCATTGCAAACGGGGACCATAAACCACGTGACCCTAATCGAGCACTTGAATACACTCTCAAATCTAGGCACACCAGGTTTGCGATTACATTACTTTATCGAGGAGACCGGGCACGGGGATGCGCCCGCCCCGTCCGAGTAAAAAAAAGTAGTCCGGCTCCTTGCGGAACATTACTGATTTCTTCTTTCATGTGTGGTTAATTATGATATATGTGCACCTTTGATCCGCTTTATGTAATTTTATCACGAAGTACACGTTTCAAACGCTGAAACCCTTGTTTCTTCCTTCAATATTCAAATTTCGTAACTACTTCAATCAACGCATTAAATAACGTGCAAAAAAAAAGTTTTTTTCTTGATGTGACAACAAGCATGGTTTATTTTATTACTATTCCTTAAATATTTGGATTCGCATTGCTTGGGTGTGGAGAATGTAAAAAAGTCCAATACTTAGATTGGCATCTTAACAGCTGGAAGTCAGAAAATGTAGAAGCAGCAATGCAGTTGGTTTCCCGTTGAGTTGTACCTATAGATGTAGCTATATCACCGGATATATACAACTTGTCTGTAAGATCGGATAGTAGGTGAGGGCATAGACCACCTAATTTGTGAGAAAAGTTACGGACGATTTGGTGGCTGCAATGTTCCTTGATACAAGGGATAGTAAATAGAACCGAAACTTGACCTAAAAAAAAAGTATACAGAGAAACATTGCTTTGGTAACCGCATAACCGGAACAAACCCTTTACAAGTTGGAACTGGTGATAACCGAAACACTGAACAGACCCCAGAAAAAATTAGCCGACAACCAGTATGTTATAGCGATTTGGAAGCAGTAACGCGAGGACAAATGTTAACCAGAAATTAATCTATGGCGCGGCCTTCAAAAGCACAATTCATGCATAGAGCTAAATTCTGGAAGCAAATCATAGAATCTTAGAACGCGGGCAAAGCAGAGTTACACGCTTCGCGTAAAAGAGAGAGAAGCATATCTTCTAGAAGCATACCTGAAGAGCGAAGGGTTCGAAATATCAAAATACTGGATAACTTAATTTCACACACAAAAAAAAACGTATTTTTTGCTAGGTCAAGTTGAAGAGTCTTTATTGCGGTTATAAATCTGTGTTCCAGGAAGGAATGTCAAACTGTGCCTTCCGGTATTAGATACTACTAATACCGCGAATGAGTAAAAAAAATTTTTTTGTTACTCTTTTGTTGTCGTTTTATTGCTTTTCCGCGGCAATCTGCGATTTAATCTAAACCAGGGACAGATTTCGCTGACTTCTGGGTTTCGGGTTGCACTGCTCTCACCATTTTATGTTGGTTTTGTTTTTAATCAACTCTGCAATGCGAAGTGCCGTTTACGCTAAATCTATACCATTCAATACCGACTTAGTAACTATAGAGGGTAAACAGTGAGCTATAACGCCGATTCACGTTAAAAAAAGTTCAGCAAGGCGATAAGTTGGGCGAGTTGGTTGAACATCTTCAAACGTGGAAACAGCGCAAAAAATTCAACAAGGGACAAGCGAAAGAAGTGCACGGACAAGGCGCTGACTATAAAATAAAGTTTAATCTTTCAGGCGAACCAGAAAATAAACACAGGGAGCATAGGAAAGAACCAATCAAGACACAAAAAAATATATATATACAACCCAACCGACAAGATTTCTATCTACGTCATCAACCTTCTCACACGTGCCTGCTCATTCTCCTTGGATAAAAAGAGACATTCCATCATTCCCCAAGCTGAACACTCGACGGTGCCTCACTATCATTCCCCTTCCCCTTTTGATAAAATGAAAAATGCCTCTTCAATCTCTCTGGCGGTTTTACTTTTATTACGCGCCAAGATCGTCAAGTCATTAAAAATAGGTACGCATCCGCACCTACTACAATGTACCGCTAAGTGCCCAGAGGGGAAGGAACGGAGAGAAAGGGAATGCTCCCTCGCCCTCACGTTCACGCACCTCCCCGTTTGTCCAATGTACACCCTACCACATGTGAAAGGGATCTGATACACAACCCCTAGCGCGCATGGAACAAAAGGAGTGCGGTGGTTGACATCACATTGCAAATCACTGGTCCTCCCTCGGTTAACAGCAGAGCACAGACGTGACAGCTTCTGGGGTGCTGAAAACACCACTGGCACGTTATACTTGTGCGCCACTCGCTTGACCTGATGGGAGAGGGCGTGGACATAGGGCACCACCACCGGTCTTGTTGTCGGTTTTTGTCTGATCTTAGGACTGGGTCGGCCCCTAAACACCTTTATGAGGGACTCTGCCACACCCACTATCAACGTCAGAGGGTATCCCGCCGATCTCAGCCCAGATACCTGAAACAATCAGACTGCCCTCCCACCTATGGTGGCATGACTTCAGCAGAGAAGCCCTCATACACGCCGTAGTAACCGCCCTCTTCACAAGCTTAGAATGCGCTGAACCGAATGGAAGTACCCCCTTCAGCGCCTTGTCCGTGCACTTCTTTCACTTGTCCCTCGTTGGAATTTTTTGCTGTTTCCACGTTTTAAAAAAAGAAATCGCCAAACTCTAGAAAATTTACAGGTAACCAATGACCCAATGACGTCCAAAAAGCAGTGGTTCTGTAGAAAAGATAAGGTATTCCTTCCCGCAGAAAGAACCAATGTAATGGCATTCAAATATTGTGTAAAGACCGAAACACTGCTACATGTACGTATTAAAATATGTGTCTACCGTTGCGCATGGAGAGAAAAAAAGCTATCTTGGTGTCGCATTGTTTTTTTAGCAAGGTAGCATGAGTACCATCGGATTCGCAAGATAATACTGTCGAGGACGGTTATAACGTAGTCGGTTATAACGAAATAGCGGATATAGCGAAGTGATTTCCCATTCTCGCTGACTTCGTTACAATCGGTGTCGACAGTATTGCTTTGCGCTGAATACTTCACGAACGTAACCAACGACAAACGGAGCGGGCGAGCGCAAGAAAACTCAGCAAACCGAAGCAGCAGAAACGGTTATGAAATTTTCTACATATAACTTTGCAGTGTGTAGCGAGTTTGGTAACTTTGCTTTGTTAACAAATCTCACCTACCTTCCAAAAAGCCCTGAATTTGTCTGTCGAGTAAGAGATGAATAACCAACACAATAAATTATATAGTTTTTATGTGTGTATCGTAACTGACAGCTTAACGAATCCTGGGCGTGGCTTACAGTATTACCGGTGATTGAATTTAAATGATCGATTTCACAACATCTACCAGTCACTCGAACACATTCGAAGAGTCCGCGAAAGTGTGTGAAAGGAACTTTTCCCTATACAAGTTAAGCCAATTTCAATCCCAAGTGACAAAGGTCGTCTTGGATACATATCGTGTGGCCTCTGACTTGAGAAAATGGTAAACAAAATCAAAAGTTTAAATGTTTTCCTGTTTGTTTTCGGATTTTTCTCAACAAGGAGGAAAGGTTAAGTGCGGCGTTGGCCAATCATGGCCGCCAGATTTCTCGCCAACTTTTTCGCCAAATGTCCAGATTAGGGCCCCAGGGCGCGAGCTTGCTAGAAACAGCGTCTTAGCTGTGTGCAAGAAAGCCTAGGAAGCCTGGGGCTCGCGAGCGCTCGAGGCTTGACCTCATGTGCATTGCTCCTGCGCCAACTTTGGCAGTGATTTCTTTCACAGAGGTTTTTGCTCCGTTTCACTTCAACCGCAAGTGGTTCTGAACCATGGCCTCCTCTATACTATAGAAAGCCTGGCAGTTCGACGACGGAGCCATAGAGTGCCCGGTAGCAGATTTGGAGCACGAGGATCCGGTAGCACAGGGCATCAAAGAGCCATTTATCAGAGAATCTGGACGTCAGCTCACAGCTTTTGCAGCGGCGAGGACCCGAAACACACTTCTTCGCTTGGGAGAAGTGTGTTTTGGCGTCTCGCCGTATCGGGGCGCCAGTCACGTGGCTCTCCTCTCACTCGTTGTCTGCTGCTCCACTTTTTTATTTCGGCGGCCGCTTCTCGTGGCGATCTGCCAGGCATTGTCAATATATAGGAGGCTATGACCATAGCCTCCTCTACAGAGGAGGCTGTGCTATGACAGTGCTTGCAATACACGAGCGCGCGTGCTTGGCAGGGACGCTGGGAGCCCGGAGCTCGAGCTTGTAGCTTCTGCCACGCTTACACTTATTTATTTATTTATTTATCGTACCCTCAGGGCCCGAGGGCATTACAGAGGGAGTGGGTTACAAAAGTAAAATCACTATAAAAACAAAATGGCAACCTAAGAATAGAAACATGAACATAAGAAACTTTAACTTAGAAAATTGGTTAAACAACGCTTAAACATAATGGCATCTGTTACAGACACAACTGATGATGGAAGGTGGTTCCACGTGATTGTTGTTTTGGGGATGAATGAATTATAAAGAGTAGTGGTTTTACAAACAGGTAGACCGATTTTGTGTTGGTGATCGACGCGTGGCGAGATATATGAGGGAGGAGTTAGTAATTTTTGATGCAAGGAAGAATTGTGATGTGAATTATGTGATGTGAATTATGAAACAGACAAAGACGGGATAACTCACGACGTGAAGAAAGGTTAGGTAGGTTTAAAAGCGTTTTCATGGATGTTACGCTTGCACTACGGTGATAGTTAGTAAGAATGTAGCGAACAGATCTATTTTGAATAGCTTCGACTGCTGTTGTAAGTAAGTCAGTACCGGGATCCCATATAGAGGAGGCGTATTCCAATTTGGAGCGGACAAGGGTTTTGTATAGTAGTAGCTTTAGAGATACAGGGACAGATGGAAAATTACGTTTGAGGAAAATGTCTATACTCCGTTTCACCTAAAGTGAAACGGAGTATAGACACGACTCGCTTTCTAAAAAGCCTATCCCAATAACCCGTTCAAGACGGAAAGTCTAACTCATAATTTTCTGCAACACCGCGGGAAATTTGAACATAATGAACATGATGCCATCTTCGCTATTCATCATGTTCATTCTTTAGGTCTTTGTGCACATCTTTGTTTGCTATAGCGCACAAAAGAAGCGTATCAGGATCGTGTGTAGGTAAATAAATAATAAATAAATAAATATTCTACATTGAATTTAACTGATCAGGTAGTCAAAGCACATATTTGGATAAATATTTAAAATAATGTCAGTGTCCTCGTTTAACATTTATTGAAGAGGAAAATGGAAGTACTGGATCATCATCGACGAAGCCGGTCATGTCTGCTGACATAAAAACGAAAAGAACTAAACTTACGCTTATTTGTTTTCTGTATACTGTAATGCTCATAATTTAGAAGCATAGATGTTTGCCATTTTCACGATCAAGCAACAAATTTACGCAAACCAATAAATCAATCCTACGACAAAATACAGCCCCTTGTTTATAGTTCCGCGCATACTCAATTATTTAGGTAATATCTTGAAGATGTTGCTGAAATTTAAAGTTTAGAGTCAATTTGCTTACAATAGACCCTTTTTAGAATTCAGCGCCATATCGTGGCTCAAATGGCAGTTTAACGTTTACCGTACTAATAGCGGCAATTAACCTGTAGTCTGCGGTATATTTTCGGGCACCGTCACTTTCGCAAGTCCGACAAACGAAGAATGTGCCTTTCACTGTACAGATCTTTCTCAATCACCCTCAGTGTCGATGGCGAAGAAGATGCAACCAGTCAGAATGAAGCGCCAATTTACATAGACGTCCTGGTAAAGCTCTATACATCCATGGAGCTTTGAAGCCGATTGTATGCTATTATCAGATTGACTGTGTCCGGGTTAGAAATGAATGTGAACGCAGCTCTTGCATCCAATTCCTGCTTCGCATCGCGATGACGTCTCGAATGTAGAGGCCTCGAATCATCCGCTTAGAAGCATCTTCAACTTCTTCCTTTATCAGTGAACAGGAGGCCGCCATTAGTATAGAACAGATGCCATTTTCAGGTGATAATAGTGATAAAGTGGCCAGACTGAATTTCAGAAAGGGTCTATAGTAGTTACCTGCGTGCCTTACTTGCTTGATCGTGTTGCAGCGGAAGACGGTTGTGGATTTAGAGCCAATTGGAATTTCTTTTTCTTGGCATATTGTTGCGCCTGCAAGTGCAGGCGAGCACCTATTGCTCTCAAAGCGTGACACCGGAATGCTTTCTGATCGCGCCAAGACACCGCAGATTTCGCCATGATAAAAATATCGTCGAACCGGAGTGTGGCTGCGTTCTCGAAGGCTCGGTAAGTGCACGTATACCACTTTACTAAATGCTCACCAAAACTATTAGGCGAGGGTACTGACTGTATTTAACGTGTAATTTTTATGTTGTCCCGTGGTTTCCTTCGATATTAATATATCTAACAATATTTTGCTACTGTAGTCATGTTTTTTTAACAGGTTGTATGTTAAAGCGTTACTTTGACAAAATGAGTAATTTTTGAGTGAGAACACTCTAAACTGGCATATGCAATCTACAATTATATTTGGGTTTTTAACCTGCCGAGTCAATCAAACGCCCCTGAGGTTAGTGCCTATAGTCGGAACAGTTCAAGAACGAAATAGAAGCTCCTCCCTCACCTCTTTCCACATTAGCAGAACGGAAACGGTGGAGAGGAGGTCGCCTCCTCTCCAGCGTTCGCTCTGCTAAAGTGGAAAGAGGTGGGAGAGCCTCACTTGTACGGACATGCTCCGACTATAGTGTACAGCAATAAACTACTTTTGTATGAGTATACGTTAGAAATAAACTGTTTTCCTATTCTATTTGATGCTATTTCGCTTTCGGAATAAAACTGGAATTTTTCTTTTAGTTTATCTAGATATCTACGAGGATCTTGAAGGCAGAAGAAAAAAGTAACCTTTCCAAAAGGGCACATTTTCTGAAAGTTCAAATACTTTGGGTATCTTAAGAAAAAAATATTAAAGAACAAAGAGCCCAATTATATTCAACCACACACGAAGGACGACACACAAACACACACACACACAAGCACAGACACACCACCACCGACGAAGTTGGATCACTTTTTCGTCCTTATTATTTGTAACGAACCCTACAGACGAGCATTTATTACGTGCGACGTGTAAGTGACGGAGATCAATGTATACAAAATAAGACACCCCGCGCGCGGCAGTTATTTAATAATGCCGCACGGGGGCTTTTTTTTTCTATCGTATACGAAAAAAAGGTCGTCGGAGGTTTCCCTATGGTGTTTGGGTTCCCGGCATTTTTCCCCGTTTTTCCCGAGCACGCTGAAATCTGAGTCGTTACGGCTAAAAATAAAATAAAAAAATACACAAAGATAAAAAAAAACATACAGAAGGGCGACAAATATGTTGTGCGTGGAGGGCATCAAGATCAGTGAAAGGAGAGACCACGGAGCCTCGATGACAAGAGCACGCCATTATGAGGTTCCCGCCAGCGTGCCCCCCCCCCCACCCCCCACTTCTTTTAAATTCGTGCCTCCTGGGAAAGCAGACGGGGATGGCCTAAAGCTGACACCGCGCCAGATTTGCCTGCGATGAGCAAAACCGCACCGCGAAAGCTGGACCACCTCAAATTCGAAATAATGAAGTACAGTTATAGGTCACAGTTACTCTTGGTTAGAAGGTGTTCAATTAGATAACGTGATTACTTCGAGAAATAAAGTAATTGGCCGTTACTTAAAAAAGTAACCATTATTTTTCCGATTTTTTTTTTTTCTGCCGGTTTGAAAATAGATTTGATTCGTGTAGTGTTCATTCTTGGGTTAGAATCACCGAAGTATCAACTATTTGTCTTCTCAATCCACCAATTTTGGTAGACCTGCAGCCTCCTGTGGAATACTTGGTTTGAGGATTAGCGCCAATGGAAAGAGAGAGAGAGAGAAAAAATTAACGGTCACAAGTAATTGTAATATTTTCAAAAGTAATCAGATTATTGTCGCGATTACTTCCTAATGGAGTGTAATCAAAGGAGTACAAAATTACTCTACGAGGTAATTGATTACAATTCGTTTGATTACTAGTAGAGAGTACCGTGCAAGTCTGCTTGTGAGGCCGTGCGAAAGCGTGCCGTTGGCTCTGCGGTCGATATACCGGGAGTAGCCCGCCAAGTTTGGCAGAAAGTGTATCAAGCGTTCATAACACCGTTGCTTGTTCGTTGCTTGCTCTGAGAGTGCAGTGTATACGGACATGGCCGTATTTCTCGTAACCGACCTTCAGTTTTTGTTTCGTCTGATTCCGTTCGGTTCCCTTCATCATTACCGCAGCAGGAGAGGTCGAAACCTTCACTCTCGGAGTGAAAGTTTGTCGTAGCTTTTCCCGTTCGGAGGTCATATGTTACTCAATGTTTTGTCATGACAGGTTAGTTCAAGTCACTGCAAAGTGCAAGGGGAGATTAAAAATATTAAAAGATGGAGTTTTTTTTAAAATATCGACGCCCAATCTTGCCACAATGGGAAAAATCAGCTGCATTTCCGCGTAAATAACAAAAAGACAATTAAGGGTGAACATAGAACTTTCTACATATTCGTAAAGAATATTTAAAGACGCGCATTTTGATATGTTTGGTGAAGTATTATAAAAGATGGTTTATCTGCAAAAAAATATTTGTGAATGTGTCTCTAAAACGTGTTTTTGTGCCATGTTTGATAATTTTGTTTGCATAAAAATATTCGTTAATATTTCTTATTTTGTGTATGTGTTGTACATCTTTTTGTAAAACGTATTAAAAAGTTATGGTGACGTGAAAGCTTTGATGACAAAATGACGACTGTGCAAGTAGCATCGTGAAATCATCTCCGATTTCCACGCCTCAGCTTCTCTATTTTATATCTGTACGAAAAAAAAAAATGTTACGGTGTTCATATATAGGCCTGAATGATCCTCCCAACAACATAAGCTTTGCATATATTTTTAACAAAAAGATCTAAATTATGACCGGGCCACTATGTGCATGAACTGAGCGGAATCACCCGGAGTTACAGTTTGGGGAAATTCCTTTTTCCAGAAACCCTGGCCCTACAGACAACAGGGAGTTTTGGGAACCCTTTTTGCACATCCGATACACGTATACGATGGGTCGTCCGGTACGAACTGCGCATGTGCTGAAAATTCGCACATGCGCAGTTTGTACCGGAGGACCCATCGTATACCGTATCGGATGCCTACCAATTGCCCTCAACTGCCTATTCTGTATAAACTCCGGCGGTATTTCTTTGCCCATTACGCTCATCGCACTGTTGATGGGAACACGCAATAGAAGCCTTTAAAAGTGAGCACCATCGCATCAGGTTCTGGCGTTCGGATCCAATTCCGGTTTTAGCTCCAGTTGGCTAAAAGTAAACAGTTCAAACCGGCTCGAACCGGTTCGAACCGCCAAAGTGCAGAGGTATTTTCCACGTTGCGTAGCTGAACTTTCTTCGCCGTAATGACGAGTAGCTTTATAGTTTATCTTTTACCCTTTGCGCAATAACACTTTCAATTTCAGATATATTAAGAATTATAAGCTGCGCTATGTAATTTTAAAAGCAACGGTAAAAAAATCTAGATTAACGTACAAAACGTCGTGTTTCTGCGACTCAACGTCCATTTGTTTATCAGCCACATATTTTATTTGAAACGAAAAGGTGCCACGAAGTAAGGTGGGTCGCCTAAAGATACCCGTGATTGGTACAACTTGGAGTCGCAGCGTTAAAGTTGAATCATAGTTGTGCTCTTGAACTAAGGTATTAATTACACGCCCTACAATCTAGAATGCGCACTGCGTCGCCATATATATATGGAAATATGGTTTACAAATAAGATTTCTAATATATACAATGACGATGCAACTGAGCTAAAAGCAATAATATTTTCCAAATGTCTCGAAAGTTTATTTTTAGACAAGCCCTTCAGTCTACCTTGGACGAGATGCTGGACGGCAATCACACACGCTTGTTTTCCCATCCACGGTAATGTAGGTGAAAAATCATGCAGAAAGGAGTAATCCAAATTGTTCATTCTAATCATACGCATCTTCGTTCTCAAATCAAAGCTGGCCTAAAAGAGCACGTACTCAAGTGAACTCTTTCTTATACAGGGATAAATTAACTGGCATGGCGTGGATGTTGAGGGTCTTCTTGACAAGATGCCGGTCACGCTCAATTTGAATATAAGCATCACCCTTGCTAATTGATGACTCCTTGTTCAAGACGAACAAGTATTTGATGCGCTATACTCAGAAATGGCAGCTACTTTAGTGGTCGCTTTCTGGCGGTTTGCGAGCGTAATCGTCATAGCTTCGCCGCGCGCCCCTGTGTACTTTGTTTTGATCCAGACCACTGACATAAAATAGCTGTTCATCATAAAATAGGAAATAACACTTCTATGCGCCTGAAAATTTATTTAGTTATTGAAATCAGCCACCAAAATCAGGTATTTGTTTAGAGGCTCTTGCAAATCACCGATACACTGAGCATTTATGTTGTTAAATCGTCTGCTCAGTAATCAAATGTATACTTTTTTAGTGAAATCAGTTCGACTGAATGAATTTGATATAATCGCTTGAGGCTGACACTCGAAAATGCGCCGGCTGCAGGCGAACCGATCTGCTTAAACGCGCATTTTTTGTTTGCTCGCTCACGGGTTATGCTAAAAAAGGGACAGTGTGCTCACATGAGAAGTCTGGATGGCTACACAGGAAATCTGCAAAGAGAAAGATGATGTAGATAGTAATGATTCCTACCTTCTGTATGGGATTATTTACAGGGTGAAACCTCAGGAAGACGCGCCAGGCTCTTTAAATCGACCGGAAAATTCGGTTTCTGGCGCCTGCGCTACGACTTTGTGCAGCGTTGCCCACAGATGGTGCATTTTTTTCGTAAAATTTGCAAAGAACGAACTTACCTGAGGGAAAAAGTAAAGAAAGAAAAAGGCTTAGCTCCTATGGAAACACAGCGACGCCACCGGTCTGCAAACAACACGGCGCCGTTTCGCACGGGAGACAGAGATGGCGCAGGCAGTCGCGACGCCAACTGCCGCCAACGAACGGCAGACGACGCCGAGAGCCAGCATGTTTAGCAGACGGGAACTGCATGTTCCGTTGGTGACCCCCGCCGCGCCTGTTTTTGTTTCTGCTGTTCTGCCACCGCCTGCGTGCAAGTGAGAAGCCCGGGGAAGGGGGTCAGTGTAGTTACCGGCGTAGCCTCCACCTTGCATCGGGAACGGCCGCTCCTGTGGAAGACGGTGTAGGTGGCGCCTCGATCCACCAGCACCGTTCAGGGGCCTCCACCGGCCGGCAGATAGGGCGCCTGCAGCGCATTTCATAACCGCCTGTCCAGCCTCACGAACAATGATTTGTTTCCAGTGAACTTCTTGACATCGATTTCGGTTCGTGAGGTTGAATAAAAATGCGGAAACTAGCAGGACGAGCAGCGCAGTCGACTGCCCGCGAATTAGCCGGAAGCGGCGTTGAGCTAATAGCGGCGAGCGTGCAAAGCCAGGACGCACTTAGCCGGATTTCGACGGTGCTGCAAGCGCCAGCGCCACCCGCGGCACGTCTTCCAGCGCTGTCACGCCGCTGCCGGTTTCGCCGTTCCACCTGCGCCACCTGAAGCCACTGTAGCCTGCGGAACACGAGCCGCTTTTGAGTCGAAAGGATCGGTCTGCTGCACCGTTCGCTCTCGGCGCCGTATGCTCGACTTCGTTCGGCGGCGTTCGTTGCGCCATCTCTTGTCTCCCGTGCCGAAAACGGCGCCGTGTTGTTTGAAGACCACGGTGGCGTCGCTGCGTTTTTCGTAGGAGCTAAGCCTACTGTACTGTCTCTACTTTTTCCTCAAGTGAGATTCGCTCTTTCCAGAAATTTTACCCAAAAAAATGCACACATCTGTGGCAACGCTTCGCTGCAAAGTCGCAGCGCGATAGGTTAGAGAAACCGAATTTTCCGGTCAGGTTGAAAGGCTGCCGTCTCCTTGCACGCTGCCTGCTATCCCATTCCTTTACCACCTACGTGCTGCCTGCGTTATTTAGAACACTGCATTGATTATCTGTTACCGCTGCACGCCGTTTTTCCGGTTCAGTTTTCAGCTCCAGTTCTAAGATGGCGGCCGAAGATTTCGGCTCCGGTTCAGTTCAGTTGACCAAGGCACAGCGGTTCAGTTTCCGGTTTTCGGTTCGGTTCGCGGTTCCGGTTCTATACTCTGGGCATGTATTGGACACAAGCGCTGACGTCATCGTGTTTGGCGAGGACGCCGGATCAACAATGACGCCTTTCGTGCCCGAAAAAATGGCGACCAAGTCAATGTTGTGATGGCCTTCTGCAAAGGGTCTATTCAGCTTACAAAGCAACGTCCAGTCATGCAGAGAGTCAACTGCCTCGCCCCTATAAAGTGAGTCCTCCTACTCCCTACACCACCTATAGATAAGCCAGAAGGTCTCCGTACCGTGATCTGCACCGTCCATCACAGTCCTTATTGATCGAGGCCTGTGAGTTGGGCACAGTGCTGCCGTCAGTGTTCGGCCAGGGTTCGTGTGTCCAATCAGCGCGTCGAAGGTCGGACTCGAGGCCCAACAGCCGAGTTAAGCGGGAATAAACCGCTCTGCTGACGTTTCATGGGGAGGGGCCACGTAAAGGCGCTTGATTATTCTGGGTGAGTGCTACGTCACTATTCCCCGTGTCTCCCATTGTGATCTATGCTAGCACAGGGTTGTTATTGGCCCAGGTCTATTCAATGAATAATCATTGACGTGCCTCACGTAGAAAACGGTTGTTTAAATGTTCCGCAACTTTTTCCGAGTTAAGAGAACATATTCACTATGAAATCTACAAGCCACCTGAGCGGTGGACCAATGAATTCTTTGCACGGGCGCGCGCATTGGCGTTGCTTAATAAGAAATGTGAGAGACCTTCACCCTACGTGCTAATCGATTTAAGAATTTCGAACGATACGGACTGAGGGCGCAATTGCTTAGAACAATGCGTGCGTGTCATTTTATGCGCATCAATTTAGCGGACGGGGTCACGGGGCATCATTAGGATCGTACCATGCAATTACTTAAACCATGTCACGTGGTAGCGGCATCACGATGTCTCGTGACACTCTGACGTCACATGATTCGATCGTCATGTCGCGAATCGCGTGACAAGGTAAGCCACAGAGCGGCGCCAATCACGCGACCCTCGCAAACCGCTTGTGATCGTCCGTAGTGTCCCTTATATTGATTTCGTGATAATTTTTGACGGTCCAAGCCCTGGAGTTGCCAGCCCATGAAAACAATCTGCACAAACTAATTACCCGTTCTGGCGATTCAATAAATGCAAACAAAGCCACTAAATAATCATTTCGGAGAGTAGAAAAATTTTGCTTGTCCATTTCCTTATTAAGCTTAGCGGGGCGAATTCCGACGTGACAATTATTTACGCGGTGATTTGTTTTATTTATATTTTTTTTTGCTAAATTTTGCGAATAAATTTTGAGCGTGACGTGAGGCCACGTGGCCTGACGTCACGACAACTCGTTGCGTCACGTGGTACTACGGTCATCGCGTGACGTCATGAGACGTGACAGCTAATTTTTGCACGCCAACAGTTACTGGACGAAAGTCTGGAGTATTTGAGGGTATCGCTCTAATACGAAACAAAACGAAAGCGTGCATTTCATGCCTCGAGAGAAGAAAAATAAAGAAACGCTACATTTTTTACGGGATTTTAGTTACTCCCCGTAGATTCATTCGCAACGCGTTTCCTTTTCATGGCCGGTCAGCGGGGTTTGCCAGCTGTGCGCGATGGCTGCGTCAAAGCGCGTTCCGCGACCGTCGCCCTTGGTGCGAGGCTGTAGGGTGGCGCCGGGCGGCTAATGGACCAAGTGGCTAATAGCGGCGGCAGCGGCTAATAGATAATAAATGCTAATAAGGAACGTCCCGCGCCCAGAGGGGCGGTGGTCCGACGACCGTGTTATCGGGCGTGGCGACGTGACCCGAATGCCCCGAAACGGACGACGCCCCTCCGCCGCCCGCGGGGAAGAACGACACTCTTCGCGGCAGGCCGTTTTTTGCGGCCATTCTGGGCCGGATAATGCGTACGCGAAATCTAGCGCGTCAACTCGTGTTTCTGACGTCATGTCCCGGCTGTGGTGGTGGCTGTTTTGGCTGTGCGTCAAAAAAACCAACAAAAAGTGCAACCCTTCAAGAAAAACAAAAACAAAAACAACTTTCAGCTTTTTTAATTTTGGGGGAAAGAAGGAAGGCCAGTGAAGCTGTTCTATGGTAGGAATGAAGTAATGGCAGGCCGCAAGTCGCGCAAGCCAGAGTGGAAAAACTGGAAAAGGTTGCGCCCTCTACGAGGGACGGCGGCAACACAGGCAACCGGCGTCAGCCGGTTATCTGGTTGCCGTCGTCGCTCGAGAGATAGCGGTAGCCGTCCAGAGTTTCGTGTCATCATTTTCTTGCTGACGGACACGATACTGGGGAAACCAGCCCTTAACAGCTCCGCTGTAAAAGAGAAAAAGAAAGTGGAAGAAAGTTTAGAATTTTAATAAGCTCCCGCGAACTAAATTTAGCGGAGGAGTTACGAATGTTCGTGACGTTACATCTGTCCGTGGCGTTACATATTCTGTGGTGTTTACATCCTTCCCTAAAACCGCAGTCGCCTCGCTCGTACACCTCATGCAAAAAGACACGCGGAGTGTCTCCGCAGTATATGACGACAGAAATGTCTGCGGACACGGCTCCTGGCGTGTTCTAAGCGTTTGCTTCAGATATGTGTGTGGCTTCAACAACATGTCTGCAGACAGTTCGTATTTTGTTTTGTATGACCAACGTGTCAGGACCGTCGTAGAAAGAAGAAGCACGCTTCAGACAGTAGAGGTTTTAGGGAACCGTTTTCACACATCCGATACGGGAGGAACTGCGCATGTGCGAGTGTCCTGCGGTAGCGCATGCGCAGTTCGTACCGGAGAGCCCATCATACCGTATCGGACGAGCAAAAGCGGTTTCCTTAAACTCCCTAGTGTCTCCAGATTTTCCGAACCGCTAGCGCTTCATTTGGTTCAGAGACCTAGCGTTCGACTTTAGTGTAGTTGATTTTTGCAATAAAAAACAACAACTATACAAAATATTTTTTTAGAAACACATGTATACACCATTACGCGCGCCCTAACGTCACGCCAGTGCAATGGCGCTGCTATTGGCAGAGCATGCACGCGCAGACGCTTCACTTCACGTGAATCTGGTTTCTGCGCACGCGCAGTGCCCATACCTCGTGTGAAAACTCCGCGCTTGCCATGGGTGATGGATGGATGGATGGATGTTAATGGCTATGCCCTTTGTAACGGGCGGTAGCTTGCGCCACCTAGCCTAAGTCTGAAACGACAAACACACACCTCGCAGGGGCTTTTGGTAAACGGCGCAGTGGCCTATCAGAGGATGGAAGGGTCGAAGGGGCAGGGGTACCCAAAAGAAATCAGAATTCATTTCGAAATTGCGTATTTATCTTTACAGGTTCAAATTTCAGTCACTAGCGAAGTACTCTCCGCCCTGATGCACTGCAGGTGTCGAGACATCCTTCCAATGCTCAAGACAGCCTCGTCGATCTTTACGGCGTTCAGTGCTTTAACCGTTTTTTCCCTCCTTTTGTACATCGGCAAACCGTTTCCTCTGATAAATGTTTTTCCAGAAAAACACGCGCAAAAAAAATCACACGAGGTAAGGTCGGGCAAACAGGAAAGTTGGGGAACGAGGGCCATGCCGTTTTAGGTTGAGAACTGCTGAACACCCAACCCGGTGTGAGCAGGCGCGTTGTCATGGTGGACGAACCCGTTTCCTCTCTTCCAGAACTCGGAACGTTTCTTCCGCCAACTGTGACGCAACCTTCTTAAAACTTCCAGATAAAAGCCTCGGCTCACCGTTTGACTCGGATAAACAAATTAAGAGTTACACAATCCTTCTCACTTCAAAGAAACCGAAGAAGATTACTGCTTTCATGTTGGATTTCACTTAGCCGTGCTGTCTTGGATCGTAAGAAAGTGAGAGTTTTCCATCGGCTGGATTGCTGTTTTGTTTCAGGGTGTAGTAGCCATACACCAAAACTCATCTCAGCTTAGTACCTTAAAAAAATGAAAGACGTTTACAACTCTCTGTAATGCTAAATTAGAGCGCAGCTCTTGAGGAGGAGGAGGGGAGGGTACGGAGGGGAAGGTGTGCCCCTCCTCCTCATCCGTACCCTCTCCTCCTCCCTTCTCATTTACCCCTCCCGTGCCCCTCGCCTTCTCCCCTCTTCCTCCTCCTTCTCCTTCCTCCTCCTCCTCCTCCTCCAGCGCGGTGCATTATGGGAAACGTCCCATAATGCACCGCGGTGGCGTTTCGGAATGATGCCGCAACGTCGCCCTCGTGACGTCACCGGTGACCCATGTGACGTCACAAGGCTGAGGAGTGACGTCACGATGGTCCCACGCGTTGCATTATGGGACGTTTCCCATACTGCACCACGCAATTACGCGGACGCTGCTCAAGCGGAATAAAAACCGCGTAACAACTGCGCTCTACAAAAAAAAACATGGTTATTATTTTTTTTTTAAAGCACGGCACGCAGCCAGGCGATTTCCTTTTTGTTCGGGGGCGACCAAGCGAGGCACGAATCTTGCTGTAACTCCGTGGGAGTCCTCCGATCAAATTCGCCAACAGGAACCCCACGAGAGTCCGGTCGAACTCCGCAAGTTTACCAATCGTCCGACGGCAATTATCAAAGATGGCTTGACGAATTAGTCTAGACTTTTTCGCCGGACGAAGACGCTCGGAACTCGGTTAATCGTCCTTCGACATTTCGCCTAGTTTAAAACAGAAAACAAAACTCTCGGTAAATTTGTGTTTCACCTAGTGAAGCAATTTTGTAAGCCGCCTGTAGCATAACTACCGTTTCCGCCGCATTTTCCTCCAAGAAGAAACAAGACTTCACTGCAGCACGTATTCCGTATAAATCCGCCTTCACGAATTAGGCAAACGCGTCGAGTCTCCCAGAATTATCCACTGAAGTCGAACTCAGTGTCTCACAGTTCCACCGACTGCTACACTGGTGCAAACGGGTGCCTAGAAAACCCGTCTAGTGGGGGAAATTTGTATTACAAGGAGCCTTGCCTCCCAAAAATATTTCCTGTTACAGTGGGATCTGGTGAACTCAAACTCTCTTAATTCGAACTCTCGGATAATTCGAACTAGCATGCAGGTCCCGTTCTCAGTGTTTTTAGGTAGGAAACTCCAGGTAATTCAAACTTTGCATTAAAGGAGGACTCAAGCGGTTTTTGGGGAAGCTACTTTTTGGTGCGATGGCGTTAAGGACGTGTCAGTGAATGAGTATCTTCAGTTTTAAAAGGCAGAACCGCCTATTAATCACGCAGGAATAAAATACGTGCGGACTCTTTCCTGTACTTGCGAGGACCAATGAAATTATCGTATGTTTGAAAATTTTGGCGGCCTTTGTAAAGTTTCGCTAAAGAAACAATTTTCAGTTTATTTAAATATGTTGTGCATGATAATTTCACAAGACGTAAAATAGTTCTAGTTTAGAATACGCGATACTGCAATTATCGTTTCACAAACAAGGGACTACGTTTTCTCCTTGCCGTCCTCCGCGGGGGTGAATTTCCCGTTCCCCGGGATGCGCGGAAGCGCACGTATCTGCGCGCACATGGCGTCGGTGTTGATCATCGATGTGGACGGCGTGGTGAAAGCTCATCGTTCCGCGTAAAAGCGCTATCCTTGACTGTGAATTTTCGTCGTGTGTCGTTATGATAACCCAGCACGTACTAGAAGGGAAGACCCACCTACTCGTGCGGCGATGCCGTGGCGGCACTCTCAAGACAGCAGAAACGCCCGTGCCGTCGTGTTTGTTTACTTCGACTACAGTGGTGCTTTCTAAGCATTTGTGTCCTCGAACATCGCCCGGATTTCTTATTTGGCGCATTTCATGCGTGTGCTCAAGTTCAAGGTATTACTGGCGCGTACCGTATAAAGGACGCGAAGTTTCACGCGTTTTCATCACCGGAGAAAAGTGATTAGTGTTAGCAATCCTGAACGCTCGCAACGTCTATCTGATCACGAAATCATATTTCTACGTTGCTATATCGCTGATAAGATTACATTGTCTTTTATAATCGTAGAAAATGCGTGTGGCGATATTTGTACTATTGCGATGTCGTGTATAGAGTCGTGATCGTCCAAGACGGCGTACGGCATCTTTTATTTTATTTTTTTCATCCACTGTACCCTGCAAGCCTATCAAGAAAAATCAATAATAAAGCTTTAGGCTATAGAAAACTGTCTGTCTCTATTCTGTTACGGCATTGAGTAGCAGTGCGTCCCCTTTTAGAGGGGCCGCTGAAACAGCTGACGGCGTCCCGCTGTGCTTGTAGTATAATTTCAGGTGTGTACGCGCGGCGCAGAGCTGTCGTTCCGGTCGCTCCGGTTGCAACGGACGCAGTCGTAGGTACGCGCTCGTTGCACATGTCTGAACCAGCCTTCCCCCGTCCTCCCGAGGCGAAAGTCAACGTGGCGACATCGTTTGACATCACGTAACAGAGGTAACGCTGCGATGTCAAACGTTGGTTTGGTTACGACTTGCCCCAACCGCAAATCGAAGAACGCCCGAAAAGGTCTGCGTTTCATCGTCCTCGGAACCCGAACAGGACTCCGAAGCGCTGCTATCGTCCACATCGCACGTCGGAGTGGCGTCATAGGAAATCATCCCCAGGTCGGCTGTCCGCCGAAGAATTTCAACCTCCAACGGCATCAGGTCCTCGAGCGTAGAGAACGCCGCCATGATCGAAGCTCGAATGACAAAGAGGTTCGGCCGATGCGGCTACCTCGGGATCACTGCGCGACGGAACGTCGTTCAACGCCATTGGCCCGAGATACTTTTGATAAGCGTGCGAGGGCCAATGAGAGTGGTTTCGTTTTCGGATGGATCCGAGGTTTGGCGGCCTTCAATTACATTTTATTAAAGAAATAATCACCGTATGACTATACTATTTGGTTTTTAGGGATACTTGGGGCGTCTAAATTCAGCTGTCATCATCAAAACACGAACTCAAAAACCACTTGATGTCTATCAACGAAGTTCTGGTCCCCCTCAGGTTCAAATTCACGAAATTCCACTGTACTTTTGTGTCCCCTTCGTAGGATATGCAAAAATGACGTACACGTCCGCTCTAATGTTCAAATCAATTCTCATCGTTTTTTTTGTTGCTTTCTCTCGTTTTCAGTAAATTGATTGCGGCATTGGGGAGAATTAAAGGGTTTGCATAAGATATCAATATCGCATCTCACAGGGCTCAAATGTAGTGATTCGTTCAGGCAATTAAGGCTTCTTCACAGACGTATAAATAACAAATAAGGTTTCTCACTAAAACAAATCAAAAGGAAGGTTGCCCTATAGGTTTAAAGAAAAGAGACAGGCGTTTATATTCGCCGTGGAGATTGCTTAAACAAGTTTTAACTTTACGGCATCATCATATTCTTTAAAGGAGATCACATTTCATACACATTATTTTTAAGGTTAAGGTAAATCAAAACAACTGAAAATGAATCTAGCGTCTTAAGAAACAACATGAAGGAGAAAAAAATAGGAAAACGTTTAAGAAAGAGTGTTTGGAAGCGTTCAAACCCAAACAAATGCTTTTTCTCACTTCTATTCAAATATAAGGATTTTTTTTCACCTTGATAGTGCATTGATGATGACATGCACATGCAGCACAAACGAGCCTGGTGCTGACACCATCCGTGACTTCGGCTACGTATGTTCAGTCAGCGGTCGTTTAGTGGCTCCGTGGATCGTGCTTCTGCCATGCACCAACGAACTCAGCCACTCTCGAACCTCCATTATTTATAAAGAGATGTACCGACAGTACGCATACCATAGTACCAACAGTAGTTTAATTGTTTTCGTCTCTTAGTGCAAATTGGTGCAATTTACCCTTTGTACTGTAAAAACGCGATCGAACTATGTATCCCGGGATAAATTTCTACACCCAAAAGTGCTTTTGGTGCCGTCTCGAGAAACCGGATAGCATACAAAACTAGACAATTCACTTACAAAGTTCCCGTCTGCGATGATAAAATTAAAAACCCCAAACTCTAAGGCCTGATTCACATGGTGAAATGTTTTTAGCGATTTTGCAGTTGCAATAATAATCGTGCGTCAAAAAAAAAAAAAACCGTGTTAAAAAATTTTGCGCATGAACCGGCCTATATAAAGGTAATTTCAATTGCGAACTTGCGTGCATTGCAGTATTTAAGCGTCGTCCTCTCGCTTCAGTGACATATTCGTGAGTTGCTAACGTAAAAAGGCAAGCCGTAAGAATAAAGCCATCCGTCTGAAACTGAATGATTCGGAGGAGTACACGTTTCGTGACTGTCGATGTCGCTCGGAAGATTCGCCAAAATCGCTCGGCACCACAATACCTACAAACAATTACATATAAATATATATATATATACATTTCTTCCTCCACTCATCCCATACGACGTTTGGAACAAATGAAATGCCTATTTACGAAATTTATTTACATAATGTTTGATTAAAGTTTTTTATTTTTATTTCTTCACGAACTTTAGCTTTCGGTCTCACCACAGCGCAGGCGGTAACAATGCAGGAACATTATGCACAGCGCAAGTTCGTCTGCTTCTTCTGCGGGGGCTGTGATGACGTCAGGAAGAAGCCGAACTCTGATTGACTGCGACTGAAGGATAGTGGGTAGACCGCGAGGCGGCTTGCTTTGAGCTCCACCCACTATCCTTCAGTCGTAGCCAATCAGAGATCGGCGTCTGTCTGACGTCACCACAGCCCGCGGCAGAAGAAGCAGACGAACTTGCGCTCCGCATAGATCCGGGCATTCTGGTGTGTACAACTTTTCGGTGCATGGACATTTCTGTACAAATTTTGGATGAATAAAAAGAAGGAAAAAAAAGTAAATACTGTGATAGTTGAAGCTTTCAATATATCGTTAGAAACGCGTCCTTGGAGGCGTTTGTGTATTCGCATATTGCGATTCAAATGTTATTATGAGAAATTTTTTTTGTCAACTTCAGAAACGTCGGGCATGGTGCGTCCATCTAATTAGCATTCCTCAACCAATCAGATGGCGACATTGACTCGTAAAACATCACGAAGCAATAAACGGAAACATAATATGTAGCCCCGTGCATTCATGCTATCTTTAGAAAAAAAAACACATTTAATATAAGTTTTGAAATTTCCTGTCAATAAGGAACGAATTCGCCTGTCAATACTGATTTGGGCGCACGTAAACATCTCTCTAAAAACAAAAAAAACACACGACAAACTGTAACGATAACACATCTTATATTGGCATAAAAAAATATGGAAAGCGCGATTCTGATTAGACGTGTGGCTCTGCACAATAACATTGTGCTGGGAAATTTTCTACGTACTATCTTGGTCCTATAGTTCACGTAGTTTTCTTCTTTTTTTATATAAAACAATATGTTCTTATGCTGCTTCCCTTGTGTCTTATTTCTTTTCTCCATTAACCAGTTCACATATACCTGTAACCCGTACTACACTGCACTTTAATGAATCCGCCACCAACGCATTGTCTGTGTACTGACAAACAACATGTTTGTAACGTTTCACTTTATAAAAATGCAACTTTTATAGCTGCTTAACCATTACACCTCACACATCACATGTTGCAAAACGCGAAGATTAACGATTGGGCAAGTAACTCACCTATTTTTTTTGTAAAGTTCATTTCTGTTTTTGTTTCAGCTGGAGCTTTCGTGCTAATTTTTAGAATCATTAAATTGTGACGATCAAATTTCAAATGATCTTGCGAAGTAAAAATCAATCTAGAAAAAACACAATTAATTAAACATGAGGGCAATCTTCAAGGCCACGAAATATAAAGGGAAGAAAACGTAAGTTTTCATAATAAAATAGGACCCGTACTTTTAGATACATTCAAAACAGGGTAATAATTTGCAAATGACCACACACGTGAAACATCTCTGTTCCGAGCATTGCATACACCAAAACTCCGTGTGCTAAAACGCACTATACACCGAACAAACCACATGACGAAAAAACCGTGCATCTAAATGTCAGTTCACGAAAGAAAAAAAAATCCCGCTTTAACGCGCATCCATCAAATCATTTCACCTGCACATCAGGTTTGATCGCACATTACGGCCGGGCCGCACACTCATCGAAATACCTGGGATGTCGTGTTGCAGGCGCAAAACTCGCTCGGCTCTTGCAATACGCGATGTCCAACGGAGTTTGTTGTTCATTTTGGTTACCGGAAGCTGTAACACGCAGCCTACTTCATCACGGTAATCAGAGTTGGGCTCCGCAGTTCGATATATGGTTGCTGGGTACCAAATCAAACGAGCAATAAGTTCACCGATCGTTGATTTCTCCGCTAGATGCACTTACGCGGTTCTCCACGCTCTTGTACAGTTTCATCTCTAGAACTTGTCACACTGAGCCTTGATCCTAACGTGCTATTCTGAATTGAATGTTTCCCAACGAATTATTGAAACGGGATCCAAATTTTGACGAACGCGGCCGAAGCGGGCTTTACGGAATAGCATCGGTGAACACGGTGAAGTGCACCTCTACGTTGGAAGCCGCGCCAGCATATTCTGAGCGAGGAGAGGCTGTTCAAGTGTGCGGTGAAAAACCATGACAAAAAGAAAGCCAGTACACACTGAGGGCTTCCGAAACGAAGGCTGCAATCGCGAGCACATATTTTCGGAAAATAAAGCTTGTGGCCACGTATCTAGCGACGTGAAGGTGCAGTAAGTGTTACTGAAGTTACGTTAACACGTTGTGGGTATGTTCCTGCTCTAAAAGTTTGTTTTAGGTCCGTGGCTGCATGCTCGTGTAAGGTTCGCCGACAAGCGCTAAATGAAATTAGTGCGACAACAGTAAACGCGAAAGATAAATAAATTCGTGTCTTGTAAAGCTACGTGCAGATGGGAGAGAATGTGCAATGGTTTACATGGCGATATAATCGTTAACGCATGGAGAAGATGTCACAGCTGCTTGTCGAGAGGAATTTGCGTCGGCATATGTTGACTCGTCTGTATTCACTTTTTCTGTGTTTTTTTGTTTTGTTTTAGGGCTTGCATTTATATTATTTTATCAGCGCTCCCTAATTAACGAATTAATCGTTTATATTCGCCCTATTCTTGACGTTCGCTTAATAATACTAATTTTTTAAATAGACCATGCCCTTCATTTCTTACGCTGTCATGCATGTACTATAAGTGACTTTCTTTTCGAAGGAATGCACCACGCTTACAGAAAGTAACAGAAAAACGGCCAAGATTTTACCTCATGCATGCATCGGCAAATCACAGAAAGGGAGGAGAGATGTCAGGCCTTTCTCAGCATGTCTTGAGCTCGTGCGCACATCTCAAAGAAAGGCTTCCTCGATTGGGTGTGACAGGAAATTTCAATTACAAGAGTGCCCAACCCTCAAAACTCCCGAAACACTCTGACTTACCAGAAAAGACGCGGACTGATATCCGTGGCTTCAATCGTCCGCGCGAACGGAAGATGGAGTAGCTTTCTACGCGCGCTCTCTTTATGCGACGAGAAACTTCCAAGACGGATTTTCGTGATTCGCGGACGCGTTCTAACCCCAGTGCCTGTTTGCTTCCTCTCCCTCAGTTAGCATCGGGTGCCATAATTGAACCGTCACTCAACTCACTGCCGTCATGTCTCGTTAATAGGGACCCCGTTAACCCAGCCAGATTAAGTCCCGGCCCGAACTCGGCCAGAGCCGGACTATATGGTTTGTGGACACCGGCCCGAACCCGATCCGACCGATAAGTGTTTCAGGCCGGAACCCGGCCCGAACCCGACCGGAGCGAGCATGAACCTGACCTCGGAACCCGGCCCGACCGATAAGTGTTTAGGCCGAACCCATCCCGAAGCCGGCCCAAACCCGACTGTTATTTTTAGCATGAACCCGATCTGAACCCGGCCCGACCGATAAGCGTTTAGCGAACCCGGCCTGAACCCGACCCGAACCTTACCCCACCGATAGCGTTTAGGCCGGAACCCGGCCCGAGCCCGACTGTTATTTTTAGCACGAACCCGACCCGAACCCGGCCAGAATTTTCCTTTGTAAGCAAAGAGTGTGTTTTACTTGCTGTCACCCAGCATTTTCAGAAAAGGATGTACCTTATTCTTGAAGACGCAAGTAAAAGCAACCTAAAATTCACAAGAAAAACAAAGAAGCGAAGGAATCGCTTGTTGCGGATGGAACTCGTGGTACCCTTACGTTGTGAATCTGAACAAAGGATGCGAGGTTGTAAGTTAATAGCAAGCTAGTGGTGGTCTAGAAGAAGATTGACGATCCCGCGGTTGAGAGCGGTCCCGAAATTTGGTCTTCGGTCGATGATCGGAGAACACATTCTGCGTTAGTACCACTGCCTTAGTTCTCACACTCGACTACCTTTTCTTTGATTTTTGTGGTGCAGTAGTCAGCATACCTGACCGCTAATTAGCAGTCCCGCAGTTCGAATCCCGGCTTCGCCAAACAGATTTTGACTTTTGACGGATTCTTAACGATTATTTCATCCGATCATTTATTAATCTTCGTTTTTTCAGTTAAGTTCTACATTCTATTTGCATACCACGATTCACAGTAGACCTAATTTCCTTCCGCTTATAATTATACCGTTTAAAAAGAAATGTCAACGAAGCCATATTTTATTTGCGCTCAGAAATCCGCGTCTTAACGCTCGTGTTGATCAGAAGACAGGCCTTATTTACGTAGCTTATTCAACACTTACTCAGGTAAATAAAAGGACGCACAGTAATTCAGTTTACGTGTAAGAAATTGTTTGATGGAAGGGAAAATGGGTACTCGTAGAACAGTAAAATTGGGATCATTTGGTAGTTCTCGCGAATAAAATATATAGAACACGAGTTAAGTTGAATAGGAAACAACAAACCAGCTCTAGACAAGCAATCACCTACAAAGCGAGATCGATTGCGGAGGACAAAACTTGCTACAGAAGTTTAATTATGGTCGCATTGACATGCCATCATCACCAACCTGCGTCGGCATTTCCTGCGTTATAACTTGCACTCTCTTTCCGCCACTTTCTACACGTTCATAGATGTTACGTGGTAATATGCCGTAGTTCCTAAAAATCGAACATCTAGATTTAACGAGGTCGGGTTGTCGGGTCCCGAGAGACCTCGATCCCGGCCCGACCCGACCTCGCAGCGCAGCTCGGGATAAATAGGCCCAAACCGAACCGAGCCCGAACAGGGCGCTCGTATATTGGCCCGAGCCCGGCCCCGACAGTCGGGTCAGGTTTCGGTGTTTTCGAGCTTGAACGCCCCCGCGCAAACCTCTAATATAAATATCCGATTTTTAGACGTCTTGTTTATTTGGGGGGGGGAGAGGGGGGACGGAGGTGGCGATATGACCATTCCTGTTTGGTCACAGACAACTTAAGAAACGGGGATGCGTGGTTTATTATACTCACTCTATCTTGGTTCGCGATTCGTTCTGCGGCCTTCTTGTCAGTACCACACTCGTCGTGATTGTGCTTACGTCGCGATTATGAGGTTGCTAAACGAGCTTCGCCTACACTCTTCGTGCTATTCTCTGGTTTTCAGGTTGTTTTTAGAATTATGGTTTGTCTGAATTATCTTCTGGATTCGCGGATTGGTGAGGCCCGAGACAGACAATCCGGTCTTAGCCTCGCGACTACCGGTTCCAATGCAGCGCGCCTTGAATTAGGTAGAAATTGTGTTGTATCATGTGATCGCATATGTTTCGAAAGCGCGAAGTTAGTCAACCCCAACGGGCGACTAATGTCGCCGCCGTAGATGATGAAATTTCGCCAGTCCGGTACCAGTGCTAGCCTGGGGTCTTAGACGTGCATCGCGGAGTACTGTCTACACGACCGCACGCCGCTGTGTACAATGCTCCTCCGGAGCGAAACGGGCAGGTGTGAGAATTCAGTTCACGAACCCTTGGGTTCTGCAGCGCGTGCATTCGCTCCACCGACACCCTGACTTCGGCAGTGTACTCCTCGCAGCTTTGCCCGCGGTGTCTCCGTGCGTCGCTATAGGCTGCCCCTAGCTCGGTCTCGGTGAGGTGCACTAACCATCAACCGAATCTCAAGGGAACTAAATGCGGCGAGAGACGTGCAATTCGCCGCATTGCGGAGGTCGCAGATCGCGGACCCACCTGAGGCGTGCGCGTCTGGCCTGGCGCCTTCGAAGCCGTGCAGGAACGGATTGCAGGGCACGAACGCGTGTCCCAGGTACATCCCACGGTCCCCGGGAAAGCCGCACGGCGGCGACTGCAGCGAAGGCGGCATCGGCGGCTGGAGCGGCACAACGGACGACGCGGGCCCGGAGTTCCTGTGGCCGGACGCGAGCCCGACTCCCCGCCACCGAGTCCCAAAAGTTCCTGGATGGCGAACGGCGACCGCTGGGGCCCAGGCGCCCGCTGCATGGCGCCCCCACTTTAGGCGCCACTTTCGGAGCGCGCGTGCCGCTCGGACACCGCGCGCTCGGCTTTGGCTGCGCGCGCTCGCCCCGCGTTTCGCGCAACGGCCGTTTTCGGCGGGGAGAGGGGAGAGCGGAGCAGGGAAAGGGGGCGGGGCTGCTCCGGCCGCTCGCCCTGGGGGAGCCAATCAGGCCCGGAACGGGAGGTGATTGGAGCGCGCGGTGAACGGTCGAAACGCGCGAGTGGCCAATCGGACGGCGGGGTACGTTGCCGTAATTGGCTGCCGCCGGCGCCTTTTCGGCCAATTAACGCTCGCGCGCGCGTTTGGGAGAGGACTGCGATGGCGATGCTTGCTCCGCGTGCTCCTGCCGCCGATCTTCCCGGAGGCATGGAAGAGTACCTGGGTTTTTTGGGCACGAACGGGAAAAGGAAAAAATTGGATCAATAATAAATAATAATAATAATAATAATAATAATAATAATAATAATAATAATAATAATAATAATAATAATATTATTATTATTATTATTATTATTATTATTAATAGTTGATTGCACGAACACATAAACCAGGTACAGCCACGGGTACATGAAATCCATCTAAGGCTTGTATGATGTCCACCATCTTGATAACCATGCTGCTCTTGATATCATAATAACAATAATAATAATACAATACAATACAACATTTATTTTCAATGGCTATACTCATGACGAAGCAGTCAGGTTCGTCAAAGCCGACAAAGGCTTGTGTGACTGAACCCTTTTAGGTAGAAGTAATAACATGGTCGGTCACGAAAACAGAAGAGAAAGTTAAAACACTAGAAGACCACAGTAAATGTTCCCTTCAGTAGTACTGAAGCCCAGTTCTACAATTGCACCGTGACGCACCTCCTTCTGAGCATACATTGTCATTCTTGAGTAATTCGATTTTACGAAATCAATAAAGACCAACATATATTGTCGAATACGCACGAGTTGTTTGTTCTTTGGTCACTCCCTCTCTCTCTTTTTTATATTTTGCTTGGGCAGTATGTTTTGGGGCTTGCGACGCAGCGCTTGTGTTCCACTTCCTCCTGAACCAAAGCTGACCGCGAAGTAAATTCCTGCGTACCATCCAGACCAATCAACCAGCGGGCCTGAACCCACCATCAGTTAACAAACACACGCGCACACACACGAACCCAGCGGCAGCAGATCATGGACCACGTGTCACCTCGCGCGTCACGGCGGCCGATGGGTCCAGCAGCGCCGTCCTATATGCTTCCTCTACGCTGTCAGAATGTTCCGTTCGCCGCTAAGCTGACCGTGCGGTGGAAGCTACGTGCTGGGGTAGGGACCAATCATACGCAGTGTTAATTGTGCACGTTCCTCCAAAAGAGGAACAAAGGATCCTTTCTCGTTTCTTCTCGGTCTTAGAACTGACTTGCCGTTACAAGTTCGGGTGGTTCAAAAAGGACGCACTCGCGTCACGTTTCTACGACTGGAACGTGTCGTTACATTAACGTTACATTTGCGGACGTTACGTTAAAGTTACGAGGGAAAAATCTATCCACAACACAACTATACGTGTCGAGTCGCCACGATTACATTTACTCCAGTTCTTTCTTTTGGACTATCTATCGGTCACTTCCGTATCCCTTCAAGTCGGAAGTTGAAATAGGTGATAATAATAAAAAAAAAAGTCTAAATGCCGACTAATATCGGGAAAATTGCAAATAAATAGACAAAAAAAATAATAACGCCGTTTTTTGTTGAAGTTCTTTTTTCGAAAATGTAACGAGTTTCTGTTCCAGTTCCACCGATGCCAGATGGATTCCAGGAACGTCGTTCCATAGAACGCCGTTCCGTACAACACTGGTCGCACGCGTGTGTATCTTTTGCCACGTGATCAGGGTCCCACCCGCGCAGAGAGCGGAGTCGGGTGACGAAAGGCATTCGTTTGATTCGTCCGACGGGCGCACAGTTCCCAGCGCACTGTCGGCTTAGCGTCGAACGAGGCGATCGTGTCCACGGCGTGGGTGCCGGCGGAGCCGGGCGGCCGGAATTAGGGTCTCGTCAGGGCCAATAGCGCGCTCATCGGTCACGCCAGCGCCGGTTGCCCCAGCGACCGCGGTCTCGCAGTCAGTCCCGACCGAAAGCCTCTTGTCTTGGCCCAAGAGAAACTCTCTCGGCTCCAGCCTTTTTGTCTTCGTTTTTTTTTTCCCCGTCGTTATTCGTAAGGTTTCCACGGAGGAGCGCAGGCTGTGTTTGTTTGTGCGTCCTTCGTCGCCCGCGCTACATCTGCCGAAAGGTTTTTTTTTTCTCCGCTAGATACAGCGGAATTCGATGTCACCCGACCGACGTCTCGGCGTCGTGTGACGTCACTGTATCGCGCGACCACGTCAGTCGACGTCACGATTTCACGTGACGTTACGATGTCGCGTGATATCTTACGTGACGTCACGGTGTCAAGCGACGTCGCAATTTCCCCGCTAAATTCGAGCGGGAGAAATGTATCGCTACATTCGACTGGAAATCACTGCCACGTGACCACGTCATTCGACGTCGCAATGTCGCATGACGTCATAGCGCTACGTGACGTCGCGGTGTTGCGTGACACGCGAGTACCGCCCACCATTGTTGTGGGAACGCGTGAGGCAGGTGCCACGAGCGGGTGCTCCTCCGCCGCCATTTGCTTCCAAGGCCGTTCATATCGGTACTATAGCCGCCATTTGCTTCCGAGGGCCACACGAGGCGAGTGCCTCGCGTACCGGCGCCTTTGACGCTACTTGTAAGACAAACACATCGAGGAGGCTTTAGTGCAACAGAGTTGCAGTTCATTCGAAAAACACGGCAAGGAACTGCCTTTTCGCAGAGCAGCGCTCTCGTTCTGTTCTCAGTCTGAGCTGAGACTGGGTGAAAACAATTACCACCGCCCAAGCCAGCGCACGAACTGAGCGGGACTCGAGCCTCGTCTCAAGACACTCGTGCGCAAAGCCTTTGCAGTGCTTTCTTCCACCCACTCTCAGCTGAGACGCTAAGTCGGCTCAGATGTTTAGGTTGCGCCCTGTTAGGGTTCTTTCTATTCACGTCACGACCAGAAGTATCAGTTGCGGACGACAAGTTCGATGGTATGTGTCAAAGGCGCGGCGGATGCTTGGAACCTGGAGGGATGTGTATTCTTAGCCGAGATACCGTCGACCTGAAGTTGACAGTCTGACGTCACTCCCATTTCCGTCGTTAAAAGCAGAAACAAATCCCTTTAAAGACGTCATACTGAGGGTTTGATCAAATCGCGGAAAACCGACTACAGCGGCGCTTTCGGTTGCGAAACTCTTCTTTTTTTTTTTTTTATCATCACGCTGCTTGCTTCGTGATTCGTTGTTTGATGTTTTGATTGGCTAATGCCCGAGTTCCCACTAGAGCGACAGACAGAAACAGCCGACACCGACAAGCCTCGAACACGAGCATCATGCACGCGAGGGTGTCTTTGGCAGGCTTGCAATCGACTTGTGCTTATTTCACGAGCACACCGAGAGTCTGCGAGCCTGCCGAAGGTACCATCGCGTGCATATAACGCACGTGGTCGATGCATTGTCGGTGTCGGTTGCTTCTGTTTGTCGCTCTAGTGGGACTCGGTCATAACGGGTTGCTCGGAACTAATCACGGACTGCGTTCCTGCAGTGCGTGATAGCGGCGCCATATACGAAACACACATTAATGCTCCGTGCCCCACGGGCAACTCGAATGCCATTTACAACGAATGACATTTGAGCGGACGGCCAATCAGCGCGCGACACTCCGGGAGTAGCGCGTTCAACGCGCGACATATTACGGGCTGATTCGCCGATCACACAAATGTCATTCGTTGTAAATGGCATTCGAGTTGCCCGTGTGGCACGGGTATGATTCGTCCCGCAAAACTAAAAGAACAGTTATTGTGTTCGTGTTTGTGTTTGTACGTGCGTGCGTGTGTGTGTAAGAAATATTCCGCTGTACCGCTTTCTCACAAACATTTTCTTTAGGAAACAAAAGGCGGTTAGGGTCAAGCATATTAAGAAGTCAGAAACAACTATGCGTTTTCATCAAAGGTGTGTGAATATCAAGTTTTTTGTTTTCGAATCCCAATCGAATGCCAGCTTTGGATATCGAACGAATATAGAATTGTCAAAGGCAAGCGCATTTATTCGCAACTTTCTTTTTATTTTCACATATTGCAACGCCGGACCCGTGTTGAAGAGAATAAAAAAACTCGCCGAAGGCAATTAAGACTGCTTTCGTATAGAAATGCGAGAGCATTCCTACACGCGGCGCATTCTTACAAGGAGCGCGTCACGTCTTCATTTTGCAGCACGGCGCTCCGGCGGTGACATCACGCTCCCACACTGCGCATGCGCTGGAACGCCGTCGGCTTTACGACGGCTTCCGTGGACGAAGCATCTGCGTTGCTGTGCTTTTCTTTGTGTTTTATTTCTGAGGCGCGTCCGCTTTGACCTTGAGCGCCCCCGCCGGCTTCGCGGCTTCCGTGACGAAGCATCTGCGTGTGCTGAGCTTTTCTTTGTGTTTTATTTCTGGGACGCGTTCGCTTTGACCTTGAGCGGCGTGTGCTTGATGGCGTATTTTATGGCCAGCTTTCGGGCACAACGCCGACGCCGCCTTTTCGCGTAATGGGACAACTAAGGCTTTAGCCCTAAAGAAAGGTATTAAGAGCTCGTGTCCTCTTCTTCCGGAAGGGGTTAGGCATACGGCGCACAAAGTCCGTCAGCGTTGGTTGATACTTTTGGTACAACCGCCGTAATCTCTCGATACTCTTTCATCAACGCTTATGCAGTTTCGGCAGGTTAACAAGGGGTGTTTGGTACCTGTCGGTATTTGAAGTGTCGAGTCGCGTGTCGTGCATGGTGCAATTGTTGCCGTCGCAATGGCGAAGTATTTCCAAATGGCGTTCCCCCCTCGTTGTTTTGGCGTTGTTTTTATTTCGTTCCCTTGCTTCGCAGACGGCTCACCACAACCGTTTCAGTCCTCCGTGTACGGGTGTGCGAAGTATGCACAACACCCGACGCAGCAGTTGGAAGTTCTTTCTAATAATTAAGGGTCTCTAATTGTTTGCTGCCACCTAGCGGTTGTCGCCGCCTAGTCGTCGGGAAGTAATTGCGAGGAATTGCGCGGGCCTTGTCTGACCTTCATTATTAGGACGGGATTTAAGGTTCTTACAAATTTCGCAAGCTTTTTCCGTGGCGCAAAACTTGAACGAACGTAATTCTGAGCGCAGCGGCTAAAAAGAACATACCGATGACAATTATATGTTTGCCGCTAGAGGCACCCTGGTCGGGGCTTGAGTTATCTTGGCTCCTTTCCTGAGTAGGATTCCCTGATTTCAGAGTTTATTTCCCGTGAAATTCGGAAGGTATTATTCTGCGTTTATTTTTTGTTGAAAATTCGGGGTTTCTCGGAGTTTATTTTTGTCACATTCCTAGTTCCCTGAAATTGGGAGTTTATGTTTCGGCGTTTCCGATTCTTAAAAATTCAAAAACCAAATCAATTAAGTTTGGGTAGCTCGACGAGCTACAAGGTAAACCCCTTTTGTCAGTAATTAAATATCCCAAGGGAAACTGAAGTTTCATCTCCTCGGCACCACTGACCTTCTGCTGTTGTAAATTTTAGTTTGAAGACACCCTCCTTTTTGCTTTTTCATTTTGTCGTTGTGACCTCGAAATTCTTAATTATTTGAATACATTCGAGTTGACAAAAAAATTAACCGTCGAGTGTTTTTCCAATTTTTTTCTGATTTATCTGAAAACACGAAGCCCTTGCTATAGGGTAGTGAAATCAGTTGAATCACGGGTTAGTCGAGAAGGAACGCTAGAGCCGTTTATCGCTGTTACCGCATCGTCGATTCGAAGATCCGGGTTCGAGGCCCAGACTGTCCATTCGGCTATGCGGTATCGGTTTCGATTACCTCTCTTCATCGAAAGCAGAACTATTCGCGACTCCAACTAACTATAGGTGGCGCCACTCATTTTCCAAAATGGCGGTTATAGTGAGGGTCGGAGATGCGTGCCGCTGTTGAGCCTGTCTAGTGTGCTGGCTTCACTGAGCGACACAAATTATTTCTGGTAATACGAGGAAGCTAGGGTGTTATGAGCGCAGGTCACCTCTTTACCCTGAAAACAAGAACGGTGTTTAGCGTAATATTTACGCAAGGATGCGCGTTTTAATTCTGGAGCGAAACCGAAACTAACCTCTATTTTGGATTTAATTTCTCGATATAGGTCTTAATTTCGGATTCTTTCATAACTCAAGATGTGTCTCACATTCGTAATTATTTAGTTAGAGAAGTTGTTCGCGGAAACTTTATTTTGTGACATACATGTTCGATCCAGGCTGATATTTGTAGTTAGTTGTTGAAAAAATCAGTGCTGATATTTGTGCGTTCTCGCTGCCTTTTCTCGCTCAGGTAATTGTCATGGGAAATAATGAACTGCGGGCCTTTTAATGGGTTTTTGGGTATTTAGATGATTAATTGGTTTAACATTATTCCCAGCACAAGAATAAGAGAATAATTCCAATTTTTACAATATGTCCACAAAACGTATAAATTAATAAACGCTGTTCTCACTGCAACAACCCAAAGACGGAATCCGAGTCAGACAGCTGAAGTGTGTGTGTGTTTTTTATAGCAACGCGTGACGCATAGGACTTTATATTACATCCAGTGCTTGACTGTTTGTCTATCTTGATAACGATGTCAGAGTTTTCATATGCTAAAAAGAAAACAAAATTATACCTTTCTGGAAAGACTATTATGGTTAAATGGCGTATTTTCGTGATCTTGGCGTTAATTGGGAGCATACATTGCCGCGATTTGTATTAATAATAATAATATTAAAATTCAGATATTTTAATACGTAATTTTTCAAGCTCTAATATAATTTGTTGCTTATGATCTAATTTCAAACGCGCGAACAAATATGACAATCAAAAGTGTGCTAATTATCATCACTGGTGCCAATTGCAGCATTTTTAATTACTAAGTAATAAAATAAAAATAGTCTAAAATCAATGAAAACATTCTAGCTAATGTGAGAAATCCATGTAAAATTACATTAATTGTGGGTAAAGTATATTTTGCTATCAAAGTCGCGACTTTTGACAATCGGCAAAACGTCCAAAGTCGCCGCCAATATCCTTCCAAACCAAATGCCCAAAAGTAAAAAATAATAAAAAAATATTTTTATTTAATTATCAATTTTTTCATAACATTTAGTTACTTTCATTTTTACGCTCCGTCGTTTTGCCAATCTCAGCCTTTCCAGTTCGAAGGAACGCCTACCTGCTTGCACGTCTGCTCACTGCAGCACGTTTCGTTGGCGTTGGAAGCCGGTGAAACAGTAGTGAGTTTTAGTATTGCGTATACGAGCGAACGCAAGCGCTGTGTGTTTGCGTTAGCTTTGCGTGTTCCACACTGCGCGTGCGCGGAGCCCAAAATTGCGGTCTTGGATGGCGCATGGCGATGAGGCGCACGCACAACGTGGGGCACGCAACTCTAACGCAAACGCACACCGCTTGCGTTTGCTTCTATGCGCAATACTAAAACTCTCCAGTAAGGTACAATCCCATACCGGCTGCAGCACTACGTTGGGACAGTGAAGAGTGTTGTTTGCATTCGGAAATGACATTTCGCGAGCCATGATCGCGAGCAGTTCCGCCGTGCCCGCTGAGCAGGAGAATCGGGGACCCTCACTAGAGCGCTTCCCGTTTCCGCCGCGGGAGGGCGAGCGTCGAGCTGGAGACGCGAATAGTGCTTTCAAAGGTGTTCTCGTATATTCGGTTTGTTTCGAAGATTCGTATCATTGCGTGCACTCGAAATAACCGAAGGCCTAGTTCGCGAAACGAATACTAATATCTCGTTTATAATATTCGATTCGCACTTGAAATTTCGAAAATTCACCCGCCCCTAGCTTTTACGTGGACTTCGAGAAGTTGTTTGTGCACTACCCTGGCGAAACGAAAAGCAACGCAATAAAATTCTCTGTCTCATATATATATATATATATATATATATATATATATATATATATATATATATATATATATATATATATATATATATATATATATATATAAACATTTCCGACAACCGCACTCAGTAAAGCCTAGCTACAAATCGTTTTCCCAGTGAACGTTTCAGCGGTGAGAGGTCTTTCACGCCAAGCTGAGCCCCAGACGTCATCCCGCGCTTGCGCGGTTTCGCCACGGGGGTTTGAAACGGCGCAGACTCTTCGATATAGAATTCCGTTCGTCCCCGTCCCGGCTTTTGCAAAGCTCGGCCTGCTGATCCGGCGTTGCGATAAGGAACCTCCTCCCGTGCCACGACCCCAGGCGAGTCCCCCCACCCCGAAGGGAAAAATGGGTCTTAACTGACGCGATCAACGAAGAGATAAGAGCCGCTGGTGAGTTACGTCGCCCCCTACCTCGTCTACTCTGCAGCCGTAATAAGTGCCGAATAACTACCGCGAGCAAATTAAAACTTTATATTTTATTATTATTTACGAGGGTAGTTGTTATTGGCATTGTTTTGCAGTGAATATTGGTGCGTATATTGTGCACGACAAGGTCCGCTAACTCTAGCGTAAATATTTGTGCGGTAAGTTTAGCTTTTCGATTTCACCGATAAACGTATCGGGAGAAAGTTCTTTCAACTAAATTTCGCCCAAAACTTTTATTTTTGTTGCTAAATCTAGCGGAAAAAAATACATTGTGGCGGTGACACTGGCGTCACAATGTCAGGTGACGTCATGTAGCGCTTGACGTCACGTGACGTCACAATTTTCCCTCTAAATTTAGCAGGAAAAATTTGATCTGCACAACGTGGAGAAAAGAAACATTTCTTCACCAGATTTAGCGAGAATCTGGTGTCACGTGTGACGTCAGGATCTCACGTGGCATCACTTGACATAATGCTTCGCCGTCACGGTCCGGTTCGTGTCGTGGTGGCAGTTTCTATCATCGGGCTCGCTCAGAACGCGCCGCCGCGGACGGTGTTCTCGTTGTGCCCTCTACCATAGCCTCCTCTATACTCACAAATCCTGGCAGTTCGACGACGGTGCCATAGAGTGCCCGGTCGCAGATTTGGAGCAGCGAGGATCTGGTAGCACAGAGCATCAAAGAGCCATTTCTCGGGGAGCCTGGACGTCACCGCACAGCTTTTGCAGCGGCGAGGACCCGAAACACACTTGTTCGCTCGGGAGAAGTGTGTTCGGCGTCTCGCCGCAGCGGGGCGCCAGTCATGTGGCTCTCCTCTCATCCGTTGTCTGCTGCTCCACCTTTTCCATTTCGGCGGCCGCTTCTCGTGGCGATCTGCCAGGCTTTGTCAGCATATGAACCCTTGTCCGGGAAGTGCTCTTTTTAGCCTTGACCGCAAGAAGCAAAAAGCAAACAATAATCTGGAACCCAGTTGTCACGGGGGAGGGGGGCCGCGTCGGCCCGCACAGCTGCTTCCCGTCGTAGGCTTCTTTGCTGGTGCACCGACTGCCGTTTCAAGCCGGTATCGGTCCTGTTTACCGCGGTATGTGAGTATAGTGCCCGCAATGTGAGAGCCGTTTTTCCATGCGCCACTTTGCCGCTGTTGGTCTCCATCTAGCCGAGCCAGGAAAACATCTCGGCGACCAGTTGACCGCGCCGCGAGTGACGAAGAAAAAAGCCAGCGATGGCGACGGTTTGTACGATTGCTTTGGTGGCTTCGGTGCTGTACGTGTTCAACGCCCTCGCGAGAAGATTCCCCTGCCCCGCCAAGTTATCGCAAGCACCATCGAGTGGCACGAAAGATGTGGAATCATCGTCTCAACTACAAATAAGCAGGCCTTCACGAGCAACGACGATGCCGGAGCAGGCGCTCGGCACCGTTGTGTCGTCAGATGTTCTAGTACAACGCCGAGGTATTTTCATTTATCATTTGGAATGACTTCAAGGGTGGGAAATTAATCTATTTCGCGGATTGTTAACGCCGAGGCGAGTGCCCTCCGCCGCAGTGCCGTTGTCGCGCAAAGTTCAGAGCAGAAACCGGGTGGCGATGGCGGTGGTGCTCTTTGATCGCTTTGACCTTGCGCCGTCGCCGGAGCAAACGTACGTACGTGCGTCTGCTTGATCGGTGTTTTTGACCGCCTCAAAACTCTTTCTCACGCGCATTTTCCTTGTGAAGCTCAGTAGCCCATTACACCTCGTCGTCGACTGCGCTCATTTGACTACGACGCGCGAGCCTGCGTGATGGGAATTTCACTGCCTATGATCTTTGGGTGCTGTAACGAGGGCTAATAAAATATCACCGCGAACTTCTGAACAAACGAGTCGAAGTTTCGTCTGTTATCATAACTGATCGCCTGTCACAATATTAATCAGTAGCGTTCCTAGACCTGCCCCCACAGGCACCCTGCTTCGTTGCCCGCTAGTGTCTCCCGGTACCTCGTAGAATTTCAGCTCGCACTTCAACGTAGGTCACCATCCTTTAGAATTGGCAATTAATAGTTTCGAACTGAGACGCTCGCAGCGTGTGTGTGTGGGGGGAGGCGATAGACCGCGACCTTTCCCAGTACTAGCAAGTTGCCGGCGTCGATCTTGTTTACCGCCGTGTAATGTATCAGAGCAAATGTCCGGACGGCATCAGTGCCGTTGTTGGTTGTACAAACAACCAGAGGAAACGCAGGGTTATTTTTGGAAACCCACTGCCCGTCACGCAATTGCCTAAGAAGCGAGTGCGGATGCGACGTCTACGGCTTCCACAAGTTTCCGTCCCGATGCAGCTTCTCGGCAAGTATGGACAGCCGCACTCAGGAGAAAAAACTTCGCTCCGAGCAAGAACTCAAGAGTGAGTGCCAGCGTAGCAACAATTTTTTCTATGCGCACGTTTGGCGTGCGTGATGGATACAACAGAGGTTGTCACCTTCTCCGTGACCAGTCGGCAGGTCGTTTACGTCGTGTACGTACGCTAGCTACGAATGTTACCTTCGTTTCGGTTTCGGTCACTTATTTCGGCTCGGCAGAGCCGCGCTGCTGCAGAAAGGCAAGTAGATCGCGAAAATCGGTCTCAAAACGTGCCACGAATGTAATGTCGTATACAAGAAGCCAACAATCAAGCATTAGAAAGCTACCGGAAAGCGGTAGCGAAATATTTACTACGCAATGAACCCGGACTGAAACGCGGATGTCAAGGGTCAGCAGACACCGAGAACATCTAAGACAAGAAAGGTTTTCCTTTGTTTTCTTGATCGAGATGGGTTCTCGAATGTTCACGAAATCTTCCCTGTTGAAGAACGGGCCGCGGAGGCTTCTGGTGAAGACATCTTTCACGATGTGTCGGTGCATTCGGACAGCCTGCCGCATCCAGCTCCCCAAAGCAACGCCGCCAACGCAGCTCCCCCCCCCCCCCCCTCCCGCCTGCCAGTTCTTTCCGCGTGGTGGTGCGAGCGTAGATCAACATGTCGGCGCCCTGGAATTGGCGCGGACACTGGTCTATAGAGGCTACGCCCTTACATTACTGTCTGAAGCTACGAGGTCCTTTCTGTTATGCCGGGGTCACACTGCTTATACATCATACAAAAACATAAAAACAGTCTGCAAACACGAATCAGCGCAACATTCGTGGTTCGAATGCCGCGTGCACAAGTTTTCCTCTCGAACTCATTGCCATCCGGCATTCGAAGAACTGATGCTCGCGGTGATTCGCATTCGAATATGTAATGCAGACTGTTTTTTGTATGATGTATAAGCAGTGTAACCACTTCAAAACCATGTATAAACGTAGGCGGCCCCCAATTAAAAAAAAAAAATCAATTTGAATTTTTTTTAATTTGTTGTACGTTGACTTCTGAATCCCAATCGTTTACACGTAAGCTTATCACACTCCATACTCGTATTCACCTCAAAATTGTAGTGAAAAAAGGTCCGGCCTCTTGCGGAGTAATTGTTTTACTCATTTATGTGGTGACTCGGTGTATATGTGCGGGTGAATTCTTGAGTAGCTTGCTGTTATTTTATCAAGAGGTAATGATGATCTGACAGGCATTCATAAAAGCAACTACATGAAATTGCCTAATTATGTTTCAAAATCGTGTAGATCATTCAAGAAGAAATAAGGGGAAAACATTTTTTTTTTGTCAAGCAGAGTATAAGAATTGTTTTTTTCCACACACAATTACTGAATAGAATTTGTTAACCGAGTCTGTTTTTATTGTTGACGACGTGGGACGACTTATCTCACGAGGTGGTCTTGATTTTTAATGCTATTTTTGCCGAATGTTTACGTATGTTATTCATTCAGAGCCCCTGCTGTATATTCACATGTCGTCTTGTTTTCGCTCTTGATCGTTTTTTTTAAATATATATTGGCTGTACCTGATATCATGCCACCACTTCAGTGCTGCAGATTTTATATTTTTTTTGTAAGTAATTATGTTGAAGCGCGAAAAGCTGAGTTTCTTCCTCAGACAACCGATATCTTGTAAGAGATATAGGGTGTTTGTGAGAAATCCAAAAATCCAACCCGGCTTTTCGCACCGCAAAAATAAACTAGACATCGCGGAGAGCTCAAGCTTCGTCAGAATGTAGCCCCAGCCATTTGAGCAAGATGCCAAAGTTTCAGCACCAACCGTTATCTTGTTCAAAAGTTATAAGTGATTTTTTGAAATTTTCAATGGGAAAATGGGAGGGGTCCCGTTTTTGCCCGTTTTCGGTTTCTGGCGCCATAGATCTCCATGCATTCGAGAGCTCCGTCGGCCGCCATTTTACCATTAAAATTTTCAGAAAATCGCTTATAACTTTTGAATAAGATAATGGTTAATGCTGAAACTTTAGCATCTTGCTCGAACGGCTGAGCTATGTTTTGACGGAGTTGGAGCTCCCCGCAATGTCTAGTTTATTTTTGTTTTTGCGGTGCGAAAAGCCGGGTTCGAATTTCTCACAAACACTCAGTACTTTGTGCGGCGCATTAATAATACGCAAAACTTACGTTTCTCTTTATATGACAACGAGTAGCAGTAACCACACTAACAAAATATTGCAGAAAAAAGAGAGTAATATGCTCTGATGATAATGCAATTAATGCAAAGTGCAAACAAGCTGGACAAGAATGCACTTCACATTAATTGCCTTATCATCATAACTTTGAAAAAATGCAGGCCGTTCATCCTTGTTGGTGTTATACTGGTGGCAGCTGATAAAACCCGTTTTCTCTACTGACGGTTGACATCTGGTTGGCTCAGTTGGTAGAGCGCTCCACTGGAAATGGAGAAGTCGCTGGTATGATACCAGGAACAGGCGGATTTTTTTTTCGGTCGCGCACCAGTCACCTAGCTGCTGTTTGGAGATTTGTGTTTGTCCTTTGTCCCCCTTGTTCCCCTTCTCCAGGGATTATTATGGACACATTATGTTCTGTTTTTGTGCCCACCAACGTTTCGGATTCCAAGGGAACGTCTCGAGACGCGGAGGCGACACCCCAGGGAAGCCCAACTGCACGGAGCCTCCGACGACGTGGCCCATCTCCGCAAGGCGGCTTCCCCGCTCTGCATCGATCTTCTCAGGAGAAGCCCGCCTCTGCTCACGCGCCCACGCGCTCGCATCCTCGAATCGAAGGCCACCCCCCCCCCCCCCCCCTTTTTTTTTTCTTTTTTCTTTTCCGTTTTTTTTTGCTTCTTTCTTAGTTGGGCCGCATTAATGACTACTTTCGCTTTTATGCCCCAACTCTCTATATTTTCTTTCACTATCCTTCCCTCTATTACTAAATTTTCTTTCCATTTTTTTATATGTCTTGTCTCGGTGGTTTTTCGGTGTCGAACGAGAGACAGGCGCACGATTAATTTATTCCCAGTATGTAATTGCTAATCCTTCTCCGATCTTCAGCTCGACGAAGAGCCAGTGGAGAAAAAATCTCGTACTCCTGTACCCCGTTTCGCCTAACGATAAACCACAGTCAACGCTGAAGGCCTGTCCACATACACACCATAGAGCGCTAGCTTTTCTTGCTTACACACACAATGCAGCGCTAACTCGGTTCAGTGTCAGCGCTATCGAGTCTAGGGACTTTTCGTAGGTCGTAAGCTACGGATTGTGGGCCCTGCGGGCGCGTTGCCACCATCCATCCTCAATGAAAGTTTTAGAATATGGCAGGAACGCTTTATGGGTTGCCCCAAACAGCTCGGGGTGTCTCGCTGCTGATGAGCAAGTTGTTCCACGCGTGCGCAGTTCGACGCGCCAAGCTGTTTTGGGAGGATCTAAAGTGTCGGTGGTATCCAATTCTAAAACTCTCTAATGTGACGGCACAATAAGCTCCCGCTTGCACGCAAAAAGCTCTCGCGAGACGATCTACGAAAAAATAAATATATATACTGTGCCGATGCAGCGCTAACTTAAGGGCCGTCTCGACGTCGAGATGCTTGCGTGAACCGGCTTTTGAGAGCCATCGAAGCCATTTCAGTACCGGGTGAGTGTCACGCAATCTCCGGAGTTGAGCAACAACGCTCGGGGTGTGAGGTTACGCTGCTGTCCAACCTAAGGCGAAACGGAGCGTATAGCCGAGGCACTTACGTAATAACACTGGCTGTCTCGCAACTGTCTCAAAACTGCATGCCGCACGTACGAGGGAAGGACTGATCTCTCGGGTTCGCGGTTCCGCCCGGTTTCTCTCGTTTCCTTGGGAAAAGAGCTCATGGGAAAATAAATTTAGAAGCCCCTCTCGGTCTGTTTTCCGTGCAACTCGCATGCACGTGAATTCTTGGAGGTCATATGATAGCGGTAGCTGTGAACTCCACACGGCGCGTGCGTGTAGGCGTACGTCATATTTAACGGAACCGCTCGTCCACTCGAATTCGCTTTTCTGTTTGGAGGACGTCAAAGGTCGTGACGTAAGATTCTTTTTGACGTGAAGTGGGACAGTAAAGAATCACGGAGAGAAAAAAGAATCAATAGGACGTCGAGAAAACATCGCCAATGAAGTTGAGATGACGTCATATATGCCTGTTCCGGCCGTCGATGTAAAACTCCGACTCAGCAGGACGTCCCTGGGACGTCACGTGGCTCTCCTCTCATCCATTGTCCCTGGCGCCATACCTTCTCAATTTCGGCGGCCGCTTCTCGTGGTGATCTGCCAGGATTTTCCAGTGTAGAGGAGGCTATATTAATTACCACTGCACAAGCTCTCTGAAAAAAAAAAAAAATAGGCCTTTAACAATATGTTGTTGTAACACTGTCAAGGCCAATAGCTCGTGCCGGGAGAGGCACTTTCACGCCCTGAGGAACAAAAAAAGAAACGAAATTTATCGGAACAAAATGGAACATAACGAAAGCGTTCGGCGCAAAAGAGATGTCTACTTTTTTCCCAACACTTTTGTTCACGTACCCCACTGCCGTACGGTGCGTGAACGCGATGCCGATACCTATCGACTACGCTTCACTCTGTCGATGAACGCAGGACTGCTGAATTTTTAGACTATACTTTACAATGACTAAGCGTTCTCTCTACTTCGGCGTCTGATTAAAATCACAGAAGCGTGACGTCACGGATCTGACCAACTGGGCGTACGGGTTTTTGGGCAAATGCATTCTTGTAGGAGTGAACTTGGATTCACAACGACTGTGTTGACTTCGAAATAAAAAAAGTATTTGGAATGACAAAAGCGACGTCGCAGAGAGAACTTCAATGCTGTTTAAAAATCACTTGCACGATATGTATAGACGTTGTGCAGCAGCTATGCATGCGCTCCGCCATAACCGACATTCAAATTTTGTTTCCTCTTAATACGCTTTACTTCACTTCATCGTGACCAGAGCGGAGCAGGTTGTTGCCATTTTCGAGTCTACTGTGTCCTTCTCCCCGGCACTGATTCACCTTTGTGGAAGCTCGTCGACGACCGCTTCACTGGCTCACCATCTGGGTAAGACAAGACAAGGTCAGCAATGGCGGCTGTGATCTGGAGCGTCTGCAAGGCGTCTGTAGCGTTTTAATAAATGCACGTACCCTTTTCTTATGAGCATCGTATGTCGGCGTGTAGTCCTGTCTCACCACTGCGCAATGCCCGTCAAAGACCCCAGGCAAGCAGTCGTACTGCACTGGCTAAATTTCTTATCTACAGCGTAAACCAGTGCTGTTAGTGTGTTATTTATCCATGTTGTCCAAACTCGAAGGCAGAGCGACCTGACGGTGTCTGAACACTCGCGCCTAATATGCTTTCATCTTTTGGTTGGCATTAACGTTTGGTCCCACCCCTGAACTTGGGTTCACGTAGACTATAAAGTTCCCTCTTTGCCCGAATGGTTCTACTTCACCACTCCACCTCGCGTAGCCGAAGGGTGGAGCGGTTGAATGAATTGGCAGGAAAACGAGCTTTACAAAGACTATGTCAAGGATTTGAAGTGATTTTAAAGTAGCGACGTTTGTTACGGCAACACTTGTCTGCTAGCTGTAGTTGACCAGTTACTATTAGCAGTGGCAAGGTTGCGAGTGCTCAGTTCAGCTGACGAAATGTCATTCGATGCAAGTGAGTTCTTATGCATTTAGGGCAGGTTTCTGTCCGAATAACATTTGTTTTTTTAATAAACTAAAAAAAATAAGCGCAACAAAAGATTAAATTGCGAATTTCGGAAAAATCGGGAATCTACCATACATTCCGATGAACTCCGAATTTCAACTTAATAAAAATAATTAAACTCCGAAAAATAGCCTCCCAATTTCACTAACTTCATTTATATTCTAGTAGAGAGAGGGAGCAAACACTGCATTGTGCGTTTTGGTTCAATGCGGGACCTCGAAGCTCATTGAGTCTTATCGTATTCCTTTATGTAAGTGAACCTCTGATTTCCGGTAGGGCAGGCGGGTTAACGTGCCTTCCATCCGTCTGGATAGACGGATGGATGGAGGGATATGGACTGGTTTGCAGCTAATCTAATTATTGTTAAACCTTCGAAAATGAAGCTCCTTTGTTTTCATAGCCCCTTGAAAAAACTTAGGCACACCGATCATTTACTGTTACATGCGTCCAATTGTTTATCGTTTGCTCGTGAACCGGTAAATTATACATCAACTGTGATGTATCCTGGTATTTTTTCGGCGGTGATCTTTCCTGGAACTCGCATCTTGCTCATGTTTGTAAGAAGATTCGTTCAGTATCTTGTTTGCTGTACAAAATTCGATACTATATGCCGTTATCAGTCCGAAAAGTTATTATACATGCTCTGGGATACAGTGTACTCCGTTATGGCATATCTGTGTACGGCATTGTGTCCAACGTTGGCAAACCAGAATTAACACAATTGTACGTTCTATGTTAAATAACATTTCGTATGACTTAGGACTTGATAAAAACATTGATGTGTTCGCGACTTTATCTATGCCTGATTTCAACTCATTATTGATTGAAACTGTCGTGCACAGACATTTTTTGACTCCGCACGTCCCTGCCCGTAATCTCAGAACGAAATAGCGTTATTGGACACCTCGTTGTTTTACAAGATATGGTAAAAGAACCCGATTGTACTATGTCCCAGC
>JAZHYW010038191.1:77500-84871 GCA_037355805.1 Ixodes ricinus
TAAATTTGAGTACAGAAGGACGCTCGGATGAAAAAAGCTGGCATTAGTATGAGCGGGAAAACCTGTACTTCACATTGGCCTGCCGCTCACGCGGCTTGGAAAGCGCATTGAAGTTAAGGAAAATGTCGAAACACAATCGTGCGTAATTTTATTTCGCCAGAATTTAGTAAACGCGACTTTAGGAAATATCGCTGACACGGTGCAGAGTTTCACACAAACCCGAGTCCATCGCCTTCCGTATGCTGCCGCGCCATCTGTCGTAAGGCGGAGGTACCTGCCGAGCGGAGGCCGCCAGGATACAAAGCGGTCTCGTGCCGCTGCGGCAGTTTTTAGCAACCGTTTCCCCACCTGCCTATCTTACACCCTGGTCCAATAACACGTGTGGGGATTGCACAACTAACACGGAACATACTTTAACGCATGCGACGACGGCATGTGCAATTTTGTTTGGGCATACGAAATGCGCAGTGGGGGGGGAGAAGGCCTGCAATGATTTGGGGGGGGGGGGTCGCTTGCGATACGTGCCTGACGATGGGTAAAGTAGCGCGCATGTGTGTGTGTGTGTATGTGCGTGTGCGCGCGGTGTGTGTGTGTGAGGTAAATTCTTGGAGGCATTTGAACTCGCCAGTTACCAATTAATCTTTGCGGTACGCTCTTTTTGTTAGGAATTTTTCGTTCGGGCGGTGTTGTATTGGTTGTATAGGCCCCTTTGGAAAGTTAGTCTTCCATTGGAAGCTGTGGAATCCCCGCATTACGGTGTACACACCAAACAAAACACACACAAAAAAAAACTAAATCCGCAACGTGACGGCGCCTCTTTATTTGGTTGAATCAGAAGGCAATAACACCCACATCAAAATTTATAAAAGCGAGTGACAATGCACTTTCGGTGCTGTTTGAATTGAGCTCGTCAGATTCGCTGTAGCTTACGCTACACTCACGGCGTATAGACCTTTCCAACGCTTATCACCCAAGCAAAAAAAGAAAGTACAGTTGCCTAACTGATGTTGTGGATGCATGCGCGTTGTCTTATTAGCGGAGCGCGAGTTCGTCTGCTGTCTTTTTTGCAGGGGTTGCGGTGACGTCAGGACGCCGAGCTCTGATTGGCTCTCACTGAATTATAGTGGGTAGGGCTCAAGGCGGCTTGCTTTGAGGTCTACCCACTATACTTCAATGAGAGCCAATCAGAGCTCGGCTTACCGACGTCACCACAACCCCTGCAAAGAGAAGCAGACGAACTTGCGCTCCGCATATTTCGTGAAGGAGAGCTACCGCGCATGCTCAGATCGCGTTCCACAAACCCTTTAGACAAGGATGGCACCCCACTAAAGGCGACCATTGAAAAGGTATATATACGGTACGACCACGCCTAAAAATGCTACGAATTTCATTTCATCGCCATTTTACGTAATTTTTTTATTTTTTTTATTTATTTGCAGGTAGACTGCGGGCCGATATTGCGGCCTGCCTCGCGCTTTCCCCGATGTCGGCTCTTCCGCAGCTGTGCAGTGGTTCCGAGCAGATCCGACCTTCTAACAATCGGCACTTGATGTTCCAAAGCTTTCCATCGCCTGATATTCCACAAAAAGAGGTACAGTCTCCGGCAATATGAAAGACCCACTGGGAGCGCGTGGCCGAGGCGGTGGCTGGCGGGGGCGCTGCGAGCGCTCCGGGCAATTCCATTCTGCTTCGAGGGAGGACGCGCACTCGGGGCTCAGCACAATCTGATAAGCGCGTTGCGTTTTAGCTGAGTCCGAGTGAACGTCCTTCCCTCGAAGCAAAATGGAATTGCCCGGAGCGCCTCGCAGCGCCCCCGTCAGCCACTGCCTCGGTCACGCGCTCCCAGTGGGTCTTCATATTGCCGGAGACTGTACACTGTACGTGTTTACGGCACGTTACAATGCCCACCTACTCATTTTGCCTCCAACAACCGCAATAAAAATAATAAAAAAAGTCCGGCTTTTTGGCAGAGCTTTATCAATGTACACTTCTATGTATAGAATTAAGATATATGTACGTGCACTTTAGATTAGATACATGTTACCATATCGAGGCGTACACGTTTCAACGCCCGAAGCATCGTTTCTTCCTCCGACAACCAAATATTGTAAGAACCACTTCGCGCGGCGAATGAACAATGCGCAAAACTTCCTCTTTTCCCGAGGTGAAAATGAATATAGACCATGCAGTGTCTGCTCTGTTCCATGGGCACCGCCATGTTTGTATTCCATGACACACTTGGAATGCGCTTTTTTTAAACTTTTGCAGATTACACAGTGCAAGAACGTCAGACATTCATAGTCGTAAAGCTCCGAAAACAACACCAGTGCCAAGAGTGATGTAAAAAGCAAAAATCTTGTTTTAGGCGCAGCCCCCTTTTCACAGGAGCCTGCGTTTCAGACTATTTTTCCCCATTTTTATTGCTGGTGGACAGGTTTTCGGACACCGGTCTATAGACGAAAATGGCAGCGGTCTGGGAGCGGACGGGTGGAAACCGTGCCCTCTCGAGCATAACGAGGCAAATGGCGAACGCTGCGGCCCCCGTGAGCCAATCAGAGCGACGAATCGAAGCACGTGACACCACTTTACGGGCGGAGTACACCCCGACAGCTCGTTGTCATGTGTATCTCCAGTACACTCTGACTGACTCGCTGGAGTTTAGCTTCTGCCGTGTGTCAGGTTACTCTGAAACGGACTAGGGACGTCGCGAACCTGCTGAGATTCGAGTTCGACCAGGTTCGACTTTTTCGACCTTTCAGGGTCGAAAAAGTTCGACTAAAGTTCGAATGTAGTTCGTCTATTATGCGCGTGCGGCGAAAATTGAAAACGAACTGATGCTACCTCGCGGTCGAAAGATGCAATTGTTTCATTGTCTCGCATTTATAGTCTAACTAAAGCATTAAGAGCATACATGTTTGTTTTAATATTGGGTAAACTTAGGGTAATAATTGTATGCAGAACTCGGAGATACTGCCAGTTTCGTTCGGTAATAATTGTAATATTACATAATAATAATAATAATATTAATAATTGTAGTGATGCTACCTGGCGGTCGAAAGATGCAATTGTTTCATTGCCTCACATTAATAGTCTAACTAAAGCATTAAGAGCATACATGTTTGCTTTTATATTGGGTAAGCTTCGGTAATAATTGTATGCAGAACTCGGAGACACTGCCCGTTGCGATCGGGATGAGTCGTACCAGCGTGCGATCGCATATTGCCACGTGCGCAGCTGACCAAGTAGGCAGCGCGCCCGTGGCCCAACGGTTATCGCGCTTGCCTTCCACGCAGAAGGCCATGGTTCAATTCCTGGCCGCGGCTACACATTTGTGTTGACGCTGTAATGTGATGTTCTGGTAGATTCGAGAACCGTCTTGCCAAATCGAGGTTAGAATGTTCTACGCACCGAACCTTATACGCCAAATGTTCCAGAAGCCCACGCGTGTACAAAAGGAGCTCCGCGTGGCAAGCCGGAGTCAGTCTCGCCCCAGCGTTCGACTCTGCTGTAACGCCGACTTCGACGCCCGCGACGCTCTGCTGTTCGCCCCAGTAAACGTTAAGTTTCTTCAGTTATCATCGCCTCATCAGTTGTCATTCGTGATAATATAACTACTGCGTGATGCGCATTAAAGACCCCAGGCTAGCGGTTGCACTGCACTGGCCGAATTTCTCATGCACGAGGGGCGTCCCAAATGTTCTCGACCTGACACAGAAGTAGTGCGAGCACAGACACGAAAATTGTTTACAGCTCATGGACGCTTATTAAGATTCGCGACAGCAAAAATGGCGCACGCGCACCATACTGTTTTCCTGCGTCGGCCGCCAACGTGTGGCAATCCCCGCAGTCGATCTAAAGGGAAAAATTAAAGACATGTTCGGTGACTTAGTATTTGTCTCGGAAAGGCCTAACTCCGGCAGGCGTCCGCAAAGACATGGTGGTGGCGACGTAGGCACAGGATGTCCCATGCTACAGCACGATGAAAAAGTGGGCCCCGAAATTCAATCGAGGGTGGGAGAGCCTCGAACACGATACCTGCCTTGACATCCCTGCGGAAGTTACCGCGCAAGAGAACATCGACCGTGTGCACGATGAGGTAATGACACATCGCCGTGTAGAAATCCGGACCATTGCACAGGTCACAGGCATCTCCAAAACCACACTCAGTGCATTTTGGCGCAACATCTCAACATGCAAAAGGTCTCCGCCAGTGTGACTGTGGACGAAACCTGGGTCCACCACCTTCGACCCTGAAAGCAAAGGCCGATCTAAAGAGTGTAAACAGCTCTCTCCACCGCCGAAGAAGGCTCGTTTTTTTCCATCGGCAGGCAAGGTGATGGCCACGGTTTTGTGGGATTCGAAAGGCGTGTTTCTCAGCGATTACCTTTTAAAAAGGGCACAGCACCACCGGGAACTAGTATACGCAACCCTGATTCATCACCTGCTGGGTGACGTCAAGGCCAAACGTCCCGGTATGCTCCGGAAGGGGTGCTGTTCCATCAGGGCAATGCGCCCCCACATGGCTCTGCTGTGGCGATGGCATGCGGCTTTTCTTTGGTCAACCCCCACCGTACTCGCCAGATCTCGCCTCATCAGACTTCCGTTTCTTTCACCAGTTGAGAAACAAACTTTCGGGATTTCGATTTTTTTAAGGCCTTGTCCCATTAAGCGAAAAGGCGTCGAAGCCGATAAAAATACCATTGAGCGGCACGCGACGCTGTATGGGCGACCCTACTTGTCCCATTACCTTGGCGTCGTACTTGGTTCTATAGAAGTCGTCCTAGACCACTAGGACGACATCACTTGTCACACTACGCGAGAAACAAGCGGCGGCGTCGTTGTGCCCGAAAGATGGCGATAATAATACGTCATCAAGCGTCATTATAAGTCATCAGCGTGATGTCACCACCAGACCGCCGTGTGTAAAAGGTGCGCTTCGGACTTCATCTGTGCTCATTGTATGCTTCGTGCGATGGACTGTGAGGCGACCGGGTCCACATCTACGGCCTCGATATCGGCAGCAGCGTCTGCATCTACGGCGGCTTCCGCAGGCAAACGTAGCCGCCCATGCCAATACGCCACAGCCTCTTTAAGTGTCCTCCTCTAGGCGTCGTCCTCGACGTCGTCCTAGACGTCGTCCTTTAGGTTGTCCGAGAAGTCGTTCTTGACGTTGTCCTAGAGGTCGTCCTAGACGTCGTCCTCTAGGCGTCGTTCTCGACGTCGTCCTAGATGCCGTCCTTAAGGTTCTCCTAGAGGTCGTTCAAGAGATCATCCTAGACGGTGGGCCGTGTCCTAGAGGTTGTCTTAGACGCCGTACTTGGCGTCGATCTCTAGGACGTCGTTCTCGACGCCGTCTTTCCGTCGTCCTAAACTTTAATACGTGTAGGAGCATTACTTGAAAACATTTCTCACGCGGGACTATAATGCTTTCGCCTTCCTACGCGTAAGTGTAGGAAGGCGAAAGTGTACTCCTGTAATGTTTTTTGTGTGTTGATATTGATGTGCCATTGATGCTGTGACCCGCTTTTTGAAGCACCAGTAAACTTCCGATTTTTGCTTTTCAAAGGAATCCAGTCATTGGACCATCGTTGGGCGAAGTGTGTACGCCTCAAACGAGACTATGCCAAGAAGTAACGCAAATTCATTCACCTCTGTCGCCTCCTTCAGGGTCAGGCCGAGAACTTTTTGGGACGCCCCTCGTACAGCGGACACAGTAGAGACGCACATTGGGGTTCACTTACTTCATCATCATCATAATGTTTTATATACTTCCCGTTGTTTCTTATATATTATCAATATACTTCTCTACGTTTAGTCATACAGTGACTTACTTCAATAATTTTATAACATTTAAAACAAGTTACTGTACATTTTTTTAAACAAAAAATTAGACTTGCGCGTAGAGGCAATACCACCTACAGTCGGGGACATGGAGCGGACGCTGGATAGGAGGTCGCCTCCTCTGCAGTATTCGCTCTTCTAAAGTGGAAAGAGGTGAGAGGAGCTTCTACTTTACTCTTAACCTGTCACCGTCTATAGCTTGTATTGGTTAGAAGTCGGGACAGCACTGTTCATAAGTCGAACTTCGTTGAATTTCGAAGTTGGAAGGTTCGCCAAAGCCAGTCGAACCACGAATGTTCGCCCAAAGTTCGCGACAACGTCTTCTAAAACGGACTCCCCCTCCCCGGCACGTCGGATTCCCGGGGGCCCCCGGGGCGCTGGGCGGGGAGGATTGTGTTTTCGCGGGGCTCGACTGGAGAGGTCGGCTTCGCATCGACCCTTTGCCCGCCCCGCCGAGTGCTGCTTCGGCGAGAGCGCCTTATTGCGCGGCAAATCCAATTCGACGTCATGGCGGCTTTACCGCCGTCGCCATGCAGATGCCCCCCGCCGCTGCCTCCGACACTCCGCGTGCATGAAGCAAAAAAAAATATCGTAAAAACGGGTTTTTTATTTATTTATTTTCTTGATGGCGTCTGCGGAAATCGCCTTTGCTTGCGCTAGCGTTTTGGGAGAGCTATTCCGAAACGTGTTGTTGTTCCAGTTTTTTTATTTGTTATCTTTCCACGCAGTAGCTATTTTTTACCGGTTTCATTTTTAGTTTTGGGGGTGGAAGTTCGGTTCATAACTTTTTCAAGAGGGAAGAGGATGGAGGTTTTCCTTTTTTTTCGTTTTTTTCCTGTTTTTTTATATTTCGTAGTTTGTTTTGCACTGCCAAAGTCAGCTTCCTTCTAACGGAGTGAGCTAAAATTTGATTTGAAAGAGTCTCTCTCTCTCTATGTGGGAAGGCATTCCAAGCGCATGCTGCGAAGACAAGCGAAGACTGCGATCCTTGAGTGCTTTTCTGTCGGCGCGCTAGCCTATTGCTTTTGAGACTACAACAATTGATCACTTGGATAGACCTGGTTAGAACGTGCCACATCTTTCGTTAATCGCTCTTATCATTTTGTTAACTTTTTTGTTCCTGCTCCATCAATTAATTCCTTGTACAGCGCAACAGGGACCGTGGTCGGACAAAAGCTATGTGATAAACAAACAACGCATGATACATGTAATATTACAACATTAAATCGTAGTTAAATAACGGCTCTTTAATTTGGCAGTAACGTTATGACAGTAGAATACATAGAACGAAAGTTATAAACCGTCAAAGAAGACAAGCCAATTTGGCCTGTGGCGGTGCGTTCCGGCAGGACAACCAATGCTTTATAGACGGCTTTGAAGCCGTTTAACACCGCGAGAATCGGCAGGCCGGTGATGGAGAAAATAAGGAAATATTTGCGGACCCGAGCAAGAGAAGGAAGCGCGAGGACAAGGCATGAGAAAGGCAGCTACCGACGCCCGTCCAAGGTTCTGGTTCGCGTTTAGAAAAAA
>JAZHYW010038192.1:0-22105 GCA_037355805.1 Ixodes ricinus
GCCCTTCGCGCAAGGAAATGGAAGTAATAAGTTATGGGAGGTCAGGAGATAACTAAAATCAAGTAGAGAGGATCACGGCGGCGGGCTACCCGCTGCGCCTCAAAAGCGTCGCCGAGACTCCACTAAAGACAAGACGCAGTGAGAGTGCAGAACAAGTTAACAGGAAGAACAGGAACATCACAGTACTACCGTACCTACAAAAAGTATCCCACAATCTGGAAGAAAGCGGGACATCGATGGTGTTCACGTGCTCTTCTCAGCTCCAGACAAGCTATCTATGATGTGCAAAAAAGTGAATTCTCATGTAATAGAGAGACAAGTGTGTACCAAGAAACACCAAAAGCAGTTTGTTACATGCGCTTGCAGGTGTTGTATACTCTATTCCCTGTCCTGTAGAAATTATAGGGCAGACAGGACATTGTCTTAATGAGCGTTTAAGAAGGCATCATTGCTAATGTGTCTCAGGTTGTGTCAGGGCACCTTAGGGTACATTACCCGCGAGCTGCGGATGCACTCAAGTTTGAAGGATACACAGTCATCAGAAACAAAAAGAATAAACTGACATGTGGGAATTCTAGAAGCACCATTGGACAAGCAAGGTTCAGGGTGTGTTAGTGCCCCGTCGCATGACGGAAAAGTGTATTTTCAGTCGGAGAGTTGCTGCAACCTGCAGACCCGGCTGCGGAACCGTGCATAGTCCTCCTCTAGTGTTGTTTCTTTTTCTTGGCTTTTGGTTCGAACCAAATTTGTATTTATACAGTTGTCAGTGCCAATAAAGCTCAGTTAAGTGGCCCCTGTGTTGTCTACCGCCTTCTACTGTGCTGTCCCTGCTATTTGTTTTCGATAATAGAATGGCCGAGATGTAAAATTCTGCAAACTGTTTTCGGAAGAAGATAATACTAAACTTATTTTGTGTGCAGTCATCGTCGTTTGACAGACGACGTTTTAGATGATTCCTGCTGCGTTTGTATATGCATCTAGGAAGGTAAGAGAGATGCTTAATTGCTTACAAGAAATTGTCATACCTATTATTGTTCATTATATGAATGAGGTAAAGATGGAGCGGAAACAACAGTGTAATAAATTAATAATGGCTACGCCACAATTGCTCGACGGATCATCGCCCATTCATTACATTGCCAAAAAAATAGACTATAAAGAATGAAAGTTTCTGGAATGGTATATTAATTTCCGAATTGTAGCATAGAGTTCCTGAGGGAACATCTTTAATGTCAAGGTGTAACGAAGAAAAGCAGCGCTCGCAGCGCTATTTTCTTAAAGAAAAGCGTGTTCTGATTTAAATAACAGCGTGCACACACTGCCTGGCGCAAGCCAGACATCGTATGTGCAACCAAACAATTGATATTCAATAATCCCGCAAGCGAAGCGAAACATGTTCCTATGCTTCTGATTATCTAGGCATTGTAAAATTATGATGTGAGGCCAATGCATTATTAGCGTAATGCATGGTCAATACGCTACCATTTTGAAGGTATTATTTCAAGCTGCAAGGGGAATTTAAATTAACCATGGGCTGCTGCTGGTAAAGCGTAACCTCGAACCTGCTCCTGCAGGAGGCGTTCAGTGGCGAATCGCCGGACTAACGTAAAGAGGCGGGCATGACAAACAATTCCAGCTTCTATGTTATTGAAGCCGATGCCGGATCCGAAACTCCCTGCGCACACGCGGTATCGACAACCCAGTCGGACTCCACCGGCGACCCGTCTGCATCACCATGCTGGAAGCTCAGTGCGACAGACGTGAAACAGGTCGTCAGCTGACCTGACACGCTGTGTGGCAACAGCTCCTTCCGGCGCTCCGCAGCAGATCCCAATGTGTGTTGCTGTTTTGTGCCGTGAACACCCGACAATATTGGCGGCGTCTTACCGCCAGCCGCGGCGCTATGCTCGTCTCCCCTCTCCCGTGCTGGTGCGCGTACTACGAGCAGGGTCACAGAACGCCGCGAAGGCGCTGCATTACTCTCTCCCTCTTTACTGCGATATGTATGCGCGTGAAGTGCGCATTCCTCAGCCGCATGTGTTCTCTTCCCGTTTATGGGGCCATTTTCGCTGGCTGCGCTACCTGTTTACTGCCTCCGGTAGAGGTTTATCGAACACGTTGCTGCTGGTAATAGCCTGCCGCAGCCTTAAGGCGCGATGCCTTTCGCGGCGGCGGTTGCCCTGCGTCGAATGAAGCGCTGGCTACTGCGCGTGATGTATTCAGTTCATTGTCGCCGATGTCGCGGCAATGGGCGAAAGTGAACAGTGAAGAAATGACCGTATTCTGGTCATCAGGCTATCTGGTGCAGGTTATCTGCAAAAATCGCGCTTGTTATGTTATCTATTCCGTATGGTGATCCGCCGGTAGCGGATGCGCAAACCATTTGGAACACAACCGAAAAGGTTAACCCTGAATGTTATGTGTCTCTATATGCCGGGAAGTGGGTCGGGGCGGAAATAACAGATTATTCCCCGAACAAGGCTCAATGGCTACCTTATGTTTCTGCTGCTGTTTACAGCGTAAAGTCGCCATTAAACTACCGTTGAACTGGTGGTTCAGCTTAGCCAGCCTGGCAGATGAAAAAAGCTACCTGGACAGGGCGCCCTGTATAAGTATATATTTACTGTCTCTGTTTATTTAACGTGTTTGCTCATCAGGCAAAACCACAACCGTCGCACTGCGCGCTGCTGTATCAGCGTGATTAATCACCGGTACGTCATCGTCACGACTACGTTTCGTGGCGTTAATGAAACAACAATGAGTTATGTCTTGTTATAACCGTTCGCACGTCGTGCATAGATAACGAATATTGACGCTGACCAAACATCGCTGCAACCGTCACCATCAACATGTACGGCGCAAACTGGCAAATTCGCCGTTGGTAACCGCTCAATGGATTGCTCAGGCGGTATTTGTGTTGTGTAAACAGCGGTACTATGTTGAAGTTCCGCGATGGGTATTTTCCATGTGTTGGGTATTACCTTTCGCTGGTGCCGATCTGTTCGTTCAACAGCGCAAACCGGAAGATTTTCGCTGCCATGCATCCTTTGTCTCTCTGGGTAGCGTCACCTGTAAAATTACGACAAGGCTGTGAATCTTGAAGACAACAAACCACAGGCGCATTCAGCAAATGGGTGCCCCTTATCCCGTTGGTCGCGATTGCGCATACGTTGCTTTTTCGCGTGAAAACCGTGAAAAACCGTGCTAACCTGCCGTCATTGATGCCAGCCGTGAAGCGCTATTTATCAACGATGAGAAAACAAAGCTTTCTTCTGTGACGCTGCTGCAATACCATCATCAGATGCAGAACGCTCGCATTCCGCATTACAGCGGTTACAACCGTATTGTCGACGGTATATGAAGCCCGGCACCGTTTGCGATCATTACTTTAATCAGGAGATCCGGCGGGTATCTTACCGTCGTAAAAAAGCGTCCGCTCGCTACGGAACATTACGTTCTTAACCATTATTACGGTTAATTATGATATGGCACCTTTGATCCGCTTTGTATGATTTACGTAAAGTACTGCAACAACATAAACCGCTGACTCTTCTTAACCAGTATGTTGCTGTCGCGCGTCATGTATGCAAAAAAAGTTTTTACCGGTAATAACAACCGTTTATTTGCTGTTAATGTTGGTTACATTGCTTAAGTGCTGAAACCAAAGTCAATGCTTAGTTAACGCGCGTAAAGTGATAAACAACAATACTGGATTGTAGTTTTCCGTTAGTTATTACCTATAGATAATATGTACACCGATATATACAACTTGTCTGTAAGATCGGATAGTAGTGAGGGCATAAAGACCGCTAATTTGTGAAAGTTGCGGACGATTCGGTAACATAGTAAATTCTGGTAGAGGATAGTAAAGACAAGGAAACTCGACCTAAAAAAGTATACAATTTATTGTTTTATTTTGTAGGACAATGCAGTTGGAACTGATGGCGGAGGCTGAACAGATTTAGAAAAAGTGTGGTGTGGTAACCGTATCGATTTGGAAGCAGTAACGCGAGGACAAATGTGCTTAAGTGTCTATGGCGCGGCCTTCAAGGCAATTCATGTATAAGTTAAATTCTGGAAGCAAATCATAGAAGAATCTTAGAACGCGGGCAAAGCAGGAGTTACACGATTCACGTAAAAGAAGAGAAGGATATCTTCTAGAAGCAAACCTGAAGAGCGAAGGGTTCGAAATATCAAATACTGGATAACTTAATTTCACACACAAAAAAACGTACACTGGGACAAGTTGAAGAAGTCTTTATTACGGTTATAAATCTGTGTTCAGGCGGGAATGTCAAACAGTGCCTTCCGGTATTAGATACTACTAATACGCAGACGATAAAAAAATTTTTGCTTCCTTTTAGTTGTGACATTACTTTTGCGGCAATCTACGATTTAATCTAAACAGGACAGACTGCTGACTTCTGGGTTTCGAGTTGCACTGCTCTCACCATTTTATGTTGGTTTTGTTTTTGAATCACCTCTTTGCAATGCGAAGTGCCATTTACCTACCGTATACCATTCAATACCGACTTAGCAACTATAGAGGCAAGCGGTAGATATAACGCAAATTCACGTTAAAAAAAGTTCAGCAAGGCGATAAATTGGGCGAGTTGAGTTGAACATCGTAAAACGTGGAAACAGCGCAAAGAAGTCAACAGAGTTGATGAAGAAAGTGCGCGGACAAGGCGCTGACTACAAAATGGTTTAAGTTGTACCGGCGAACCAGAAAATAAACACAGAGAACAGGAAAGAACCAATAAGACTGAAATATATATACGTAACCGGCGAATTTATATACAACACCACCGCACACGTGCCTGTATGCCCTTGATAAAAAGGACACTCATCATCCCCAAATGCACCGACGGTGCCACTCTTTATTCCGCTTCCCCATTGATAAAATGAAAAATACCTCTTCAATCTCTGGCGGTTTACTTGCATTACGCGCCAGAATCGTCAAGTCATTAAATATAGGTTTTACCCGCACCTACCACAATGTACCATAAGTACCCCAGGGGAAGGCGGAGGGAAAGAGATATCCCTCGCCCTCACATTCACACCTCCCCGTTTGTCCAATGTACACCCTACCACATGTGAGAAAGTCTGATACTGCAGCCATGGCGCGCATGGAACAAAGGGTGCGGTGGTTGACATCGTACAAATCCCACTGATACTCCTCGAGACAGCAACAGGCACAGACGTAACAGCTTCTGGGGCACAGAAAACACCACTCGCACGTTATGCCAATGCCCACTCGCTGACCTGATGGGAAGAGCGTGAACACAGACACCACCACCGATCTTGTTGTCGGTTTTAGTCTGATCTTGAGACTGGTCGGCACTAAACATCTTTATGAGGAGACTCTGACACACCCACTATCAACGTCAGAGGGCATCCCGCCGACCTCAGCCAGATACCTGAAACAATAGGCCACTCCACCTATGGTAGCAACCTACAAAGAAGCCTGTTACTACGCAGCTAACCCGCCTCTTCACAAACTGGAACTGCAGACCGAACGGAAGTACCCCCTTCAGCGCCTCGTCCGTACACTTCTTTCACTTGTCATCGTTGAAGCATTTTGCGCTAGTTCCCATTTTTAAAAAAAGAAATCACAAAACTCAGAAAATTTACAGGTAACAATGACAATGACGTCCAAAAAGCAGTGGTTCTGTAGAAAAAATAAGTATTCCTTCCCACAGAAAGAACAATGCGTGAATGGCATTCAAATATTGTGTAAAGACCGAAACACTGCCTACATGTACGTATTAAAATATGTGTCTACCGTTGCGCATGGAGAAAAAAAAAGCTATCTTGGTGTCGCATTGTTTTTTTAGCAAGGTAACGTAAGTGCCATCAGTTTCGCAAAGATAATACTATCGAGGACGGTTATAACGTAGTCGGTTACAACGAAACGAATATAGCGAAGTGATTTCCCATTCTCGAAAACTTCGTTACAATCGATGCCGACAGTATTACTTTGCGCTGAATACTTCACGAACGTAACCAACGACAAACGGAGCGGGCGAGCGCAAGAAAACTCAGCAAACCGAAGCAGCAGAAACGGTTATGAAATTTTCTACATATAACTTTGCAGTGTGTAGCGAGTTTGGTAACTTTGCTTTGTTAACAAATCTCACCTACCTTCAAAAAGCCCTGAATTTGTCTGTCGAGTAAGAGATGAATAACCAACACAATAAATTATATTGTTTTTATGTGTGTATCGTAACTGACAGCTTAACGAATCCTGGGCGTGGCTTACAGTATTACCGGTGATTGAATTTAAATGATCTATTTCACAACATCTACGCAGTCACTCGAACACATTCGAAGAGTCCGCGAAAGTGTGTGAAAGGAACTTTTCCTATACAAGTTAAGCCAATTTCAATCCCAAGTGACAAAGGTCGTCTTGGATACATATCGTGTGGCCTCTGACTTGAGAAAATGGTAAACAAAATCAAAAGTTTAAATGTTTTCCTGTTTGTTTTCGGATTTTCTTCAACAAGGAGGAAAGGTTAAGTGCGGCGTTGGCCAATCATGGCCGCCAGATTTCTCGCCAACTTTTTCGCCAAATGTCCAGATTAGGGCCCCAGGGCGAGCTTGCTAGAAACAGCGTCTTAGCTGTGTGCAAGAAAGCCTAGGAAGCCTGGGGCTCGCGAGCGCTCGAGGCTTGCCCTCATGTGCATTTGCTCCTGCGCCAACTTTGGCAGTGATTTCTTTCCTCAGAGGTTTTTGCTCCGTTTCACTTCAACCGCAAGTGGTTCTGAACCATGGCCTCCTCTATACTATAGAAAGCCTGGCAGTTCGACGACGGAGCCATAGAATGCCCGGTAGCAGATTTGGAGCACGAGGATCCGGTAGCACAGGGCATCAAAGAGCCATTTATCAGAGAATCTGGACGTCAGCTCACAGCTTGCGCAGCGGCGAGGACCCGAAACACACTTCTTCGCTTGGGAGAAGTGTGTTTTGGCGTCTCGCCGTATCAGGCGCCAGTCACGTGTCTCCTCTCACTCGTTGTCTGCTGCTCCACTTTTTTATTTCGGCGGCCGCTTCTCGCGGCGATCTGCCAGGCATTGTCAATATATAGGAGGCTATGACCATAGCCTCCTCTACAGAAGGAGGCTGTGCTATGACAGTGCTTGCAATACACGAGCGCGCGTACTTGGCAGGGACGCTGGGAGCCCGGAGCTCGAGCTTGTAGCTTCTGCCACGCTTACACTTATTTATTTATCTATTTATCGTACCCTCAGGGCCCGAGGGCATTACAGAGGAGTGGGTTACAAAGTGTAAAATCACTATAAAAACAAAATGGCAACCTAAGAATAGAAACATGAACATAAGAAACTTTAACTTAGAAAATTGGTTAAACAACGCTTAAACATAATGGCATCTGTTACAGATACAACTGACGATGGAAGGTGGTTCCACGTGATTGTTGTTTTGGGGATGAATGAATTATAAAGAGTAGTGGTTTTACAAACAGGTAGACCGATTTTGTGTTGGTGATCCACGCGTGGCGAGATATATGAGGGAGGAGTTAAGTAATTTTTGATTGCAAGGAAGAATTGTGATGTGAATTATGTGATGTGAATTGTGAAACAGACAAAGACGGGATAACTCACGACGTGAAGAAAGGTTAGGTAGGTTTAAAAGCGTTTTCATGGATGTTGCGCAGCACTACTGGTGATAGTTAGTAAGAATGTAGCGAACAGATCTCACTTTTGAATAAGCTTCGACTGCTGTTGTAAGTAAGTCAGTACCGGGATCCCATATGAGGAGGCGTATTCCAATTTGGAGCGGACAAGGGTTTTTTATAGTGGTAGCTTTAGAGATACAGGGGACAGATGGAAAATTACGTTTTGAGGAAAATGTCTATACTCCGTTTTCACCAACAAGTGAAACGGAGTATAGACTACGACTCGCTTTCTAAAAAGCCTATCCCAATAACCCGTTCAAGACGGAAAGTCTAACTCATAATTTTCTGCAACACCGCAGGAAATTTGAACATAATGAACATGATGCCATCTTCGCTATTCATCATGTTCATTCTTTAGGTCTTTGTGCACATCTTTGTTTGCTATAGCGCACAAAAGAAGCGTATCAGGATCGTGTGTAGATAAATAATAATAAATAAATAAATATTCTACATTGAATTTAACTGATCAGGTAGTCAAAGCACATATTTGGATAAATATTTAAAATAATGTCAGTGTCCTCGTTTAACATTTATTGAAGAGGAAAATGGAAGTACTGGATCATCATCGACGAAGCCGGTCATGTCTGCTGACATAAAAACGAAAAGAACTAAACTTACGCTTATTTGTTTTCTGTATACTGTAATGCTCATAATTTAGAAGCATAGATGTTTGCCATTTTCACGATCAAGCAACAAATTTACGCAAACCAATAAATCAATCCTACGACAAAATACAGCCCCTTGTTTATAGTTCCGCGCATACTCAATTATTTAGGTAATATCTTGAAGATGTTGCTGAAATTTAAAGTTTAGAGTCAATTTGCTTACAATAGACCCTTTTTAGAATTCAGCGCCATATCGTGGTTCAAATGGCAGTTTAACGTTTACCGTACTAATAGCGGCAATTAACCTGTAGTCTGCGGTATATTTTCGGGCACCGTCACTTTCGCAAGTCCGACAAACGAGAATGTGCCTTTCACTATACAGATCTTTCTCAATCACCCCCAGTGTCGATGGCGAAGAAGATCAACCAGTCAGAATGAAGCGCCAATTTACATAGACGGTCCTGGTAAAGCTCTATACATCTAGGAGCTTTGAAGCCGATTGTATGCTATTATCAGATTGACTGTGTCCGGGTTAGAAATGAATGTGAACGCAGCTCTTGCATCCAATTCCTGCTTCGCATCGCGATGACGTCTCGAATGTAGAGGCCTCGAATCATCCGCTTAGAAGCATCTTCAACTTCTTCCTTTATCAGTGAACAGGAGGCCGCCATTAGTATAGAACAGACGCCATTTTCAGGTGATAATAGTGATAAAGTGGCCAGACTGAATTTCAGAAAGGGTCTATAGTAGTTACCTGCGTGCCTTACTTGTGATCGTGTTGCAGCGGAAGACGGTTGTGGATTTAGAGCCAATTGGAATTTCTTTTTCTTGGCATAATGTTGCGCCTGCAAGTGCAGGCGAGCACTATTGCTCTCAAAGCGTGACACCGGAATGCTTTCTGATCGCGCCAAGACACCGCAGATTTCGCCATGATAAAAATATCGTCGAACCGGAGTGTGGCTGCGTTCTCGAAGGCTCGGTAAGTGCACGTATACCACTTTACTAAATGCTCACCAAAACTATTAGGCGAGGGTACTGCAGCTGTATTTAACGTGTAATTTTTATGTTGTCCCGTGGTTTCCTTCGATATTAATATATCTAACAATATTTTGCTACTGTAGTCATGTTTTTTTAACAGGTTGTATGTTAAAGCGTTACTTTGACAAAATGAGTAATTTTTTGAGTGAGAACACTCTAAACTGGCATATGCAATCTACAATTATATTTGGGTTTTTAACCTGCCAAGTTCAGACTGCAAGCCCCCTGAGGTTAGTGCCTATAGTCGGAACAGTTCAAGAACGAAATCGAGCTCCTCCTCACCTCTTTCCACATTAGCAGAACCGACGGTGGAGAGGAGGTCGCCTCCTCTCCAGCGTTCGCTCTCCTAAAGTGGAAAGAGGTGGGAGAGCTTCCCTTCGTTCTTGAACCTGTCTCCGACTATAGTGTACTTTAATAAACTACTTTTGTATGAGTATACGTTAGAAATAAACTGTTTTTCTATTCTATTTGATTTTCTTCCGCTTTCGGAATAAAACTGGAATTTTTCTTTTAGTTACCTAGATATCTTCGAGGATCTTGAAGGCAGAAGAAAAAAGTAACCTTTCCAAAGGGCACATTTTCTGAAAGTTCAAATACATTTGGGTATCTTAAGGAAAAAATATTAAAGAACAAAGAGCCCAATTATATTCAACCACACACGAAGGACGACACACAAACACACACACACACAAGCACAGACACACACCTTCGACGAAGTTGGATCACTTTTCGTCCTTATTTAGCGAACCCTACAGACGAGCATTTATTACGTGCGACGTGTAAGTGACGGAGGACAAATGTATACAAAATAAGACACCCCGCGCGCAGGCGAGTTAGCTAACCCTGGCGCACGGGGGGCTTTTTTTTTCGTATACGAAAAAAAGGTCGTCGGAGGTTTCCCTATGGTGTTTGGGTTCCCGGCATTTTCCCCGTTTTTCCCGAGCACGCTGAAATCTGAGTCGTTACGGCTAAAAATAAAATAAAAAAATACACAAAGATAAAAAAAAACACACAGAAGGGCGACAAATATGTTGTGCGTGGAGGGCATCAAGATCAGTGAAAGGAGAGACCACAGAGCCTCGATGACAAGAGCACGCCATTATGAGGTTCCCGCCAGCGTGCCCCCCCCCTCCCCCCCCCCCTCCTTTTAAATTCGTGCCTCCTGGGAAAGCAGACGGGGATGGCCTACAGCTGACACCGCGCCAGATTTGCCTGCGATGAGCAAAACCGCACCGCGAAAGCTGGACCACCTCAAATTCGACAATAATGAAGTACAGTTATAGGTCACAGTTACTCTTGGTTAGAAGGTATTCAATTAGATTACGTGATTACTTCGAGAATAAAGTAATTGGCCGTTACTGTAAAAAGTAACCATTATTCTTCCGATTTTTTTTTCTGCCGGTTTGAAAATAGGTTTGATTCGTGTAGTGTTAATTCTTGGGTTAGAATCACCGAACTATCAACTAGTTGTCTTCTCAATCCACCAATTTTGGTAGACCTGCAGCATCCTCGTGGAATACTTGGTTTGAGGATTGGCGCCAATGAAGGAGAGAGAGAGAAAAAATTAACGGTCTCAGTAATTGTAATACTTTCAAAAGTAATCCGATTATTGTCGCGATTACTCCTATATGAGTGTAATCAAAGGAGTATCAAAATTACTCTACGAGGTAATTGATTACAATTCGTTTGATTACTAGTAGAGAGGTACTGTGCAAGTCTGCTTGTGAGGCCGTGCGAAAGCGTGCCGTTCGCTCTGCGGTCGATATACCGGGAGTAGCCCGCCAGTTTGGCAGAGAGTGTATCAAGCGTTCATAACACCGTTGCTGCTGTCGCGCTGCTTGCTCTGAGAGTGCAGTGTATACGGCATGGCCGTATTTCTCGTAACCGACCTTCAGTTTTGTTTCGTCTGATTCCGTTCGGTTCCCTTCATCATTACCGCAGCAGGAGAGGTCGAAACCTTCACTCTCCGAGTGAAGGTTTGTCGTAGCTTTTCCCGTTCGGAGGTCATATGTTACTCAATGTTTTGTCATGACAGGTTAGTTCAAGTCACTGCAAAGTGCAAGGAGATTAAAAATATTAAAAGATGGAGTTTTTTTAGAATATCGACGCCCAATCTTGCCACAATGGGAAAAATCAGCTCATTTCCGCGTAAATAACAAAAAGATTAAGGGTGAGCACAGAACTTTCACATATTCCGTAAGAATATTTAAAGACGCGCATTTTGATATGTTTGTGTGAAGTATTATAAAAGATGGTTTATCTGCAAAAAAATATTTGTGAATGTGTCTCTAAAACGTGTTTTTGTGCCATGTTTGAGTAATTTTGTTTCATAAAATATTCTGTTAATGTTTCTTATTTTGTGTATGTGTTGTACATCTTTTTGTAAAACGTATTAAAAGTTATGGTGACGTGAAGCTTTGATGACAAAATGACGACTGTGCAAAGTAGCATCGTGAAATCGTCTCTCGATTTCCACGCCTCGAGCTTCTCTATTTTATATCTGTACGAAAAAAAAAATGTTGCGGTGTTCATATATAGCTGAATGATCCTCCCAACAACATAGCTTTCATATATTTTTAACAAAAATATCTAAATTATGACCCAGGCCACCATTGCATGAACTGAGCGGAATCACCCTGGAGTTACAGTTTGGGGAAATTCCCCTTTTTCCCGAAACCCTAGCCCTACAGACAACAGGGAGTTTTGGGAACCCTTTTACACATCCGATACGGTATACGATGGGTCGTCGGTACGAACTGCGCATGTGCTGAAAATTCGCTACATGCGCAGTTCGTACCGGAGGATCCATCGTATACCGTATCGGATGCTCTCGCGATTCCCTCAAACTTCTATTCTGTATAAAACTCCAGCGCGGTATTTCTTTGCCTATTACGCTCATCGCACTGTTGATGGGAACACGCAATAGAAGCCTTTGAAAGTGAGCACCATCGCATCGGGTTCCTGAGCCTGTCAGATCCCAATTCCGGTTTTAGCTCCAGGTTGTAGACAAAATAAACGGTTCAAACCGGCTCGAACCGGTTCGAACCGCCAAAGTGCAGAGTATTTTCCACGTTGTAGGCAATAGCCACTATTTCCGCCGTGGAAGACGATAGCTTTATAGTTTATCTTTTACCTTTGCGCAATGTAACTTCTATTTTCAGGTACTTAAGAATTAACAACTGCGTCTAGTAATGATTTAGAAACAATAGAAAAAATCTAGATTAACGTACAAAACGTCGTGTTTCTGCGACTCAACGTCCATTTGTTTATCGCCCATACTTTATTTGCAGAAACAGGTACCACCAGGTGAGGTGGGTCGCCTAAAGATACCCGTGATTGGTACCGACTGAGTCGCAAGCGTTAAAGTTGAATCCTAGTTGTGCTCTTGAACTAAGGTGTTAATTACAGCGCATACAATCACTTAAATGCGCACTGCGTCGCCATATATATATCGAAGTACGGTTTTACAAAATAAGTTTCTAATATATGCAATGACGATGCAACTGAGCTTAAAGCAATAATATTTTCCAAATGTCTCGAAAGTTTATTTTACGACAAGCCCTTCAGTCTACCTGACAGAAATGCTGGAGCGGCAATCACACACGCTTGTTTTCCCATCCACGGTAATGTAGGTAGAAGAATCATGCAGAAAGGAGTAATCCAAATTGTTCATTCTAATCTATACGCATCTTCGTTCTCAAATCCAAAGCTGGCCTAAAAGAGCACGTACTAAAGTGAACTCTTTCTTATACGAGGGATAAATTAACTGGCATGGCGTCGATGTTGAGGGTCTTCTTGACAAGATGCCGGTAAAGCTCGATGTAGCATAACCAGCATCACCTTGCTAATTGATGACTCCTTGTTCAAATAGAACAAATAGTATTTGATGCGCTATACTCGAAATGGCAGCTACTTTAGTGGTTGCTTCCTGGCGGTTTGCTGACGTAATCGTCATAGCTTCGCCGCGCGCCCCTGTGTACTTCTGTTTCAGTCCAGACACTGACATAAAATAGCTGTTCATCACATAAAAGTGAAAATAACATACTTCTATGCCTGAAAGTTATTAGTTATTGAAATCAACTACAAATCAGGTATTTGTTTAAAGGCTCTTGCAAATCACCGATACACGAGCATTTATGTTGTTAAATCGCATGCACCAGTAATCAAATGTATACTTTTTTAGTGAATCAGTTCGACTGAATGAATTTGATATAATCAGCTTGAGGACTGACACTCGAAAATGCATGGCACGTACGAACCGATCTGCTTAAACGCGCATGTTTTGTTTGCTCGCATCACGGGTTATGCTAAAAGGGACAGTGTGCTCACATGAGGAGTCATGGACGCAAACACACGAAATCTGCAAAAGAAGAGAAAGATAATGAATAGTAATGATTCCTACCTTCTGTATGGGATTATTTACAGGTGAAACCTCGGAAGGGCGCGCGAGGCTCTTTAAATCGACCGGAAAATTCGGTTTCTGGCGCCTGTCTTTTCGACTTTCAAGTGCAGCTTGTTGCGCACCGATAGTGCACATTTTTTTCGCAAATTTGCAAAAGAGCGAGGCTACCTGAGGAAAAAAAAGCAAAAGAGAAAGAAAAGAGCTTACGCTCCTATGGAAACGCATGACGCCACCGGTCTGCAAACAACACCAGCGCCGTTTCGCACGGGAGACAAAGAATGCGCGCAGGCAGTGCGGCGGCGCCAACTGCAACAATGGCGAGACGAGCAGACGACGCGCCGAGCCGGCATGTTTAGCTGGACGAGGAACTGCTGTTCCTTGGTGACCCCCGCCGCGCCTGTTTTTGTTTCTGCTGTGCTGCCACCGCTCTGCGTGCAAGTGAGCTGCCCGGAGAGTGAGTGTAGTTACCGCGTAGCCTCCACCTTGCATCGGAACTGGCCGCTCCTTGGGAAGACGGTGTAGGTGGCGCCTCGATCCACCAGCACCGTTCAGGGGCCTCCACCGGCCGGCTGAATAGAGGCGCCACTAGCGCATTTCACTAACTTAATGTACACGCCTCCGACAACGTATGTTCCAGTGAACTGGCTTGACATCGATTCCGGTTCGTGGGTGAATCGCAAGTGATGAAACTAGCTGGACGACAGTGGAAGTCGACTGCTGCAGATTAGCCGGAGCTGGCCGTTGGCCAATACCTTGGCGGCGTGAACCGGAACGCACTTAGCCGGAACGACGGTGCTGCAAGCGCCTTAGCGCCCGCGAAGCCGTCTTCCAGCACTCACGCCTCGCGGTTTGCTTCGTTCCACCACGCTTGCGAAGCCACTGCTGAGCCCATGCGGAACGCGAGCCGCTGCTGAGTCGAAAGGATCGTCTGCGCACCGTGCCGGCTCTCGGCGCCGTATGCTCGTCCGTTCGGCAGCCGTTCGTTGCACCATCTCTTGTCTCCCGTGCGAAGCTGGCGCCGTGTTGTTTGAAGACCACGGTGGCGTCGCTGCGTTTTTCGCAGGAGCTATACATACTGTTCTGTCTCTACTTTTTTCCTCAAGTGGATTTCGCTCTTTCCAAATTTTACCCAAAAAAATGCACCATCTGCGGGCGACTGCTGTACAAAGTCGCAGCGCGATAGGTTAAGAAGCCGAATTTTCCAGGTCAGGTTAAAGAGCCTGCCGTCTGCATGACACGCCGCCTGCTTCCCGCGCCTTCGCCACCTAACGCGTGCCTGCACGTTATTTAGAATTCTCCTGTTGAATTATCTGTTGCACGCGCTACGCCGTTTTTCCGGTTCAGTTCCGGCTCCAGTTCTAAGATGGCGGCCGAGGGTTCGGCTCCGGTTCAGTTCGGTTGACCAAGAGCACTGGCGGTTCGGTTTCCGGTTTTCGGTTCGGTTCCCGGTTCCGGTTCCATGCTCTGGGCATGTATTGGACACAAGCGCTCGACGTCATTGTTTGGCGAGGACTCCGGATCCAGCCAATGACGCCTTTCGTGCCCGAAAACATGGCGACCGTCAATGTTAGCGATGGCCTTCTGCAAAGGGTCTATTCCAGCTTACAAAGCAACATCCAGTCATGCAGAAGTCTGGCGCTGCCTCGCCCCTATAAGAGTGGGTCCTCCTACTCCCTACACCACCTATAGATGAGCCAGAAGGTCTCGCGTGCCGTGATCGCACCGTCCATCACAGTCCTTATTGATCGGGCCTGTGATTGGGCACTGAAGTGCTGCCGTCAGTGTTCGGCCGGGGTTCGTGTGTCCAATCAGCGCGATCGAAGGTCGGACTCAGGCCCAATAGCCGAGTTAGCGAGATCCGTCTCTGACGGCTTCTTGCGGGAGGGGCCGCAGCAAGGGCCTATGATTATTCTGGGTAGTGCTGCATCACTATTCCCCGGCTCACTTTCTGATCTATGCTAGCACAGGGTTGACTGCTGATGCGGTCTATTCAATGAATAATCATTGACGTGCCTCACGTAGAAAACGGTTGTTTAAATGTTCCGCAACTTTTCCGAGTTAGAGAACATATTCACACGAAATCTACAGAGCGCACCTGGCGGTGGTACCAATGAATTCTTTGCACGGCGCGCTGCAGCGAGATCTGCTTAATAAGAAATGGCGAGAGACCTTGCACCCTACGTGTAATCGAGTTGAGAATTTCGAGACGATACGGACTGAGGGCGCAGTTTTTTAGAACAATGCGTGTGTATCATTTTGTGCCGCATCAGATTTAGCGGACAGGGGTCACGAGGGCATCATTAGGATCGTTCCATGCAATTGCTTAAACCATGTCACGTATTGTGACAGTATCCACGATGTATCGTGACACTCTGACGTCGCATGATTGACGTCATTGTCACATGGTCACGTGACAAGGTAACCCGCAGAGCGCGCAATCCGCGACCCTCGCAAACCGCTTGTGATCGTCCGTAGTGTCACTATAATGATTTCGTGATAATTTTGATCGATCCAAACCCTGGAGTTACCAGCCCATGAAAACAATCCGCTACTAAGGCTAACTACCGCAGCGTTCTATAAATGCGTCTAAAAGCCACTAAATAATCCATTTCGGAGTAGAAAATTTTTGCTTGTCCATTCCTTATTAAGCTTAGCGGGGCAAATTTCGACTGACCGTTATTACGGCGAAAGTTGGTTTAAGTTTAAGTTGGTTCTTACTGCATTTTGCCGGAACTACAGAGGTGAGACGTGACGTGGGAGTCACGTGGCCTACGACGATCTGACGGGTCGGTACGTCTGATAACATTTTAGCGGCATGCGTGACGTCATGAGACAGTGACAGCAATTTTGCACGCTAACAGTTATTGGACGAAAGTCTGAAGATTTGAGGGATATTACACAAAACGAAAGCGTGTATTTCATGCCTCGAGAAAGAAAAATAAAGAACACGCACATTTTTTACGGGATTTTAGTTATACCATAGATTCATTCGCAACGCGTTTCCTTTTCATGGCCGGTCAGCGGGGTTTGCCAGCTGCGAGCGATGGCTGCCGTCAAAGCGCGCTCCGCGACCGTCGCCCTTGGTGCGAGGCTGTAGGGTGGCGCCGGGCGGCTAATGGACCAAGTGGCTAATAGCGGCGGCAGCCGACTAGATAATAAATGCTAATAAGGAACGTCCCGCGCCCAGAGGGCGGGTCCGACGACCGTGTTATCGGGCGTGGCGACGTGACCCGAATGCCCCGAAACGGACGACGCCCCTCCGCCGCGCGGAAGGACGACACTCTTCGCGGCAGGCCGTTTTTGCGGCCATTCTGGGCCGGATAATGCGTACGCGAAATCTAGCGCGTCAGCTCGTGTTTCTGACGTCATGTCCCGGCTGTGGTGGTGGCTGTTTTGGCTGTGCGTCAAAAAACCAGCAAAAAGTGCACCCTTCAAGAAAAACAAAACAAAAACAACTTTCAGCTTTTTAATTTTGGGGGAAAGAAGGAAGACCAGTGAAAGCTGTTCTATGGTGGAATGAAGTATGTGTGGGCCGCAAGTCGCAAGCCAGAGTGGAAAAACTGGAAAAGTTGCGCCCTCTACGCGGACGGCGGCAACACAGGCAACCGGCCAGCCGGCTGTCTGGTTGCCGCTCGTCGCTCGAAGATAACGGTAGCCGTCAGAGTTTCGTGTCATCCTTTCTTGCTGACGGACACGATACTGGGAGAACCAGCCCTTAACAGCTCCGCTGTAAAGAGAGAAAGAAAGCGGAAGAAAGTTTAGAATTTTAACAAGCTCCCGCGAACTAAATTTAGCGGAGGAGTTACGAATGTTCGTGACGTTACATCTGTCCGTGGCGTTACATAATCTGCGGTATTTACGTCCTTCCTAAAACCGCAGTCGCCTCGCTCGTGTACCTCATGCAAAAAGACACGCGGAGTGTCTCCGCAGATATGACGACAGAAATGCCTGCGGACACGGCTCATGGCGTGTTCTACAGCGTTTGCTTCAGATATGTGTGTGCTTGCACAACATGTCTGCAGACAGTTCGTTTGTTTGTGTATGACCAACGTGTCAGGACTGTCGTAGAAGAAGAAGCACGCTTCAGACAGTAGAGGTTTTAGGGAACCGTTTTCACACATCCGATACGGGAGGAACTGCGCATGATGCGAGTGTCCTGCGGACGCATGCGCAGTTCGTACCGGAAGGCCCATCATACCGTATCGGACGAGCAAAAGCGGTTCCTCAAACTCCCTAGTGTCTCCAGATTTTCGAACCGCTAGCGCTTCATTTGGTTCAGAGACCTAGCGTTCGACTTTGTGTCGTTGATTTTTGCAATAAAAAAAACAACTATACAAAATATTTTTTTGAAACACTGTATGCACCATCACGCGGCCTAACGTCACGCCAGTCGCTATATGGCGCTGCTATTGGCAGGCGCACGCCGCAGACGCTTCACTTCACGTGAATCTGGTTTCTGCGCACGCGCAGTGCCCACACCTCGTGTGAAAACTCCGCGCTTGCCATGGGTGATGGATGGATGGATGGATGTTAATGGCTATGCCCTTTGTAACGGGCGGTAGCTTGCGCCACCTAGCCTAAGTCTGAAACGACAAACACACACCTCGCGGGGGCTTTTTGGTAAACAGCGCAGTGGCCTATCAGAGGGTGGAAGGGGGGGGGAGGGTCGGAAGGGGCGGGGGTACCCAAAAGAAATCAGAATTCATTACGAAATTGCGCATTTATCTTTACACGTTCAAATTTCAGTCACTATCGAAGTACTCTCCGCCCGATGCACTGCAGGTGTCGAGACATTTCTTCCAATGCTCAAGACAGCCTCGTCGATCTTTACGGCGTTCAGTGCTTTAACCGTTTTTCCCTCCTTTTGTACATCGGCAAACCGTTTCCCTCTGATAAATGTTTTCTCCAGAAAAACACACGCAAAAAAAAGTCACACGAGGTGAGGTCGGGTAAACAGGAAAGTTGGGGAACGGGGGCCATGCCGTTTTAGGTCGAGAACTGCTGAACACCCAGCCCGGTGTGAGCAGGCGCGTTGTCATGGTGGACGAACCCGTTTCCTCTCTTCCACAACTCGGAACGTTTCTTCCGCCAATTGTGACGCAACCTTCTTAAAACTTCCAGATAAAAGCCTCGGCTCACCGTTTGACTCGGATAAACAAATTAAGAGTATACACAATCCTCTCTCACTTCAAAGAAACAGAAGAAGATTACTGCTTTCATGTTGGACTTCACTTAGCCGTGCTGTCTTGGATCGTAAGAAAGTGAGAGTTTTCCATCGGCTGGATTGCTGTTTTGTTTCAGGGTGTAGTAGCCATGCACCAAAACTCATCTCAGCTTAGTACCTTAAAAAAATGAAAGACGTTTACAACTCTCTGTAATGCTAAATTAGAGCGCAGCTCTTGAGGAGGAGGAGGGGAGGGTACGGAGGGGAAGGTATGCCCCTCCTCCTCATCCGTACCCTCTCCTCCTCCTTCTCATTTACCCCTCCCGTGCTCCTCGCCTTCTCCCCTCTTCCTCCTCCTTCTCCTTCCTCCTCCTCCTCCTCCTCCACCGCGCGGTGCATTATGGGAAACGTCCCATAATGCACCGCGGTGGCATTTCGGAAGGATGCCGCAACGTCGCCCTCGTGACGTCACCGGTGACCCATGTGACGTCACAAGGCTGAGGAGTGACGTCACGACGGTCCCACGCGTTGCATTATGGGACGTTTCCCATACTGCACCACGCAATTACGCGGACGCTGCTCAAGCGAAAAAAAACCGCCTAACAACTGCGCTCTAAAAAAAAAAAAACATGGTTATTATTTAATTGTTTCTTAAAGCACGGCACGCAGCCAGGCGATTTCCTTTTGTTCGGGGGCGACCAAGCGAGGCACGAATCTTGCTGTAACTCCGTGGGAGTCCTCCGATCAAATTCGCCAACAGGAACTCCACGACAGTCCGGTGAACTCCGCAAGTTTACCAATCGTCCGACGGCAATTATCAAAGATGGCTTGACGAATTAGTCCAGACTTTTTCGCCGGACGAAGGACGCTCGGAACTCAGTTAATCGTCACTCGACATTTCGCCTAGTTTAAAACAGAAAACAAAACTCTCGGTAAATTTGTGTTTCACCTAGTGAAGCAATCTTTGTAAGCCGCCTGTAGCATAACTACCGTTTCCGCCGCATTTTCCTCCAAGAAGAAACAAGACTTCACTGCAGCACGTATTCTCGTATAAATCCGCCTTCACGAAATAGGCAAACGCGTCGAGTCTCCCAGAATTATCCACTGAAGTCGAACTCAGTGTCTCACAGTTCCACCGACTGCTACACTGGTGCAGACGGGTTCCTAGAAACCCGTCTAGCGGGGAAATTTGTATTACAAGGAGCCTTGCCTCCAGAAAATATTTCCTGTTACAGTGGGATCTGGTGAATTCAAACTCTCTTAATTCGATCTCTCGGATAATTCGAACTAGCATGCAGGTCCCGTCCTCAGTGTTTTTAGGTAGGAAACTCTAGGAAATTCAAACTTTGCATTAAAGGAGGACTCAAGCGGTTTTTGGGGAAGCTACTTTTTGGTGCGATGGCGTTAAGGAAGTGTCAGTGAATGAGTATCTTCAGTTTTAGAAGGCAGAACCGCCTATTAATCACGCAGAATAAAATACGTGCGGACTTTTCTGTACTGTGCGAGGACCAATGAAATTATCGTATGTTTGAAAATCTTTGGCGGCCTTTGTGAAGTCTCGCTAAAGGAAACAATTTTCAGTTTATTTAAATATGCTGTGCATGATAATTTCCACAAGACGTGAAAATAGTTCTAGCTTGAGAATAGCGATACTCGCAATTATTGACGCCCCACAAACAAGCGACTACGTTTTCTCCTGCCGTCCTCCGCGGGGTGAATTTCCCGTTCCCCCTGGATGCGCGGAAGCGTACGTATCTGCGCGCAACATGGCGTCGGTGTTGATCATCGACGTGGACGGCAGCGGGTGAAAGCTCATCGTTCCGCGTAAAGCGCTATCTCGATCAGCGAATTTTCGTCGTGTGCGTTTCACGGATAACCCAGTTACACGCGTACTGGTGAAGGTGAAGACCCACTCTACCAGCGTAGTGATGCCGTGGCGGCACTCTGATGATCAGCAGAGACAACGCCCAGCCGTCGTGTTTGTTTACTTCGACTACAGTGGTGCTTTGCCGAGCATTTGTGTCCTCGAACATCGCCCGGATTTCTTATTTTGGCGCATTTCATGCGTAGTGCCTGTCTAAGGTATTACTGGCGCGTACCGCATGTAGGACGTGAAGTTCCGACGCGCTTTCATCACCGGAGACAAGCTATGTAGCGTTAGCAATCCTGAACGCTCGCAACGTCTATCCGATCACGAAATCATATTTCACGCCGTATATCGCTGCTAAGATTATATTGTCTTTATACACGTAGCAGAAAATGTGGCGATATTTGTACTCATTGCACAGGTCAGGCAGAGCCGTGATCGTCCAACACGTGCGCGTACCGGTGCCATTTTTTATCTTTTTCATCCACTGTACCTCGCAAGCCTATCAAGAAAATCACATAGCGCGCCTTAGGCTAGAGAAAACTGTCTGTCTCATTCCGTTACGGCATTGAGCAGCAGTGCGTCCCCTTCATGAGTGGCGTGAAACAGCTGACGGCGACCTGCAGCCTTGTAGTAATTTCAGTGCAGTACGCGCGGCGCAGAGTTGCTCGTGTCCGTCGCTCCGGCTGCAACGACGCAGTCCGGTATCGCGCCTCGCTGACATGTCTCGAACCAGCCTTCCCCCCGTCCTCCCGGAGTGCGAAAGTCAACGGAGTGACATCGTTTGACATCAGCGTAACAGAGGTAACGCTGCGATGTCAAACGTTGGTTTGGTTACGACTTGCCCCAACTGCAAATCGAAGAACGCCCGACAAGGTCTGGTTTCATCGTCCTCGAACCCGAACAGGACTCGAAGCGCTGCTATCGTCCACATCGCACGTCGGAGTGGCGCCATAGGAAATCATCCCCAGGTCGGCTGTCCGGCCGAAGAATTTCAACCTCCAACGGCATCAGGTCCCCGAGCGTAAGAGAACGCCGCCATGATCGAAGCTCGAATGACAAAGAGGTCTGGCCGATGCGGCTACCTCGGGATCACTGCGCGACGGAACGTCATCCAACGCCACTGGTCTGAGATATTTCTTGATAAGCGTGCGAGGACCAATGAGACGTGGTTTGCTTCCGATGGATCCGAGGTTTATGGCCTTCAATCACATTTTATTAAAGAAATAATCACCGCGTATGACTATACTATTTGGTTTTTAGGATACCAGAAAGGCTCCAAATTCAGCTGTCATCATCAAAACACGAACTCAAAAAACCACTTGAGTGTCCC